>JAUEPU010000127.1:0-142867 GCA_030435615.1 Armillaria luteobubalina
TCGAAATAGGGCGCTAGAGTAAGGGCGAATAAGCCTGCTCCGCAGTAAGTATCGATAAGGTGAGTCGGCTTCGAGACGATATCGGGAGGAAAGATGGCTTCACGGATATATTGTGTGAAGGTGGGAAGGATGGAGTTGTTATTTTGGAAACGATCCCCCATTAAATTCGAAAAATGTGTTATCCACACGTTCTCGCACTGATGCATTATTGTTCGTTATGCAGATCTTGGTGTTCATCGCGTCGGCGAGCTCATCAGGTGTCAGGGATGAAGATAAGGGAAGGGGCACATCGGTGTTCAAAGACTCCCGCAAAAGTAGAGTTGAGCCTTTCTTGAACGTCGAAAGAGTGCTGATAAAAAAGGTTAGCTCAATGCCTCATACGAGAGAGCAGATGATGCACTCATGAATTTTCTTTCGAGCGATAGGGAGCGTCTCGTTCAAAACCGGAGTGGCTATGGGGCATTCCTGTGAAGGAGATCAATTACGAGTCCGTATATATCGGGCTTCCACATACCTCGATGTCGACCACACGCGGTCTAGAGGCATCATTGAAGCCAATACAAAAGGGATCGCCGGGAGTGCCGTTCGATTTCAACTGGAAGTGCGGTGTAATTTTCGTCCGGTATCCATACTGCAACGGCGAGCCAATGGTTGGTAGAATTTCGGGCACCTCAGAATCAGGGAGTTCTTTAGCAGCATAAGCAAATATTTCACAGTACGATGCCATAACTCACTTGAGTACTTTTTGTACGCGTTGAGCACGACGTTTCTCTTGAACTTCAGTTGATTCTCATAAGAAACCATCTGTGCCATGCTTAGAAGCAAATACCAATGAATGGGCGATTACAATTCTCACCTGACTCTGACACCCTCCGCATGTCCTGAAGTATTTACACTTGACCAAGCTCTCATCCCTGATCTCCAAGTTGGGTTCCACAACTTCCAGGAGGTCGCAAAGCGAATGCAGTCTCTCATGGCGATGCACCTTGACACGAACTGTTTCGCCCGGGAAACAAAAAGGTATAACCAATACCCACGGCCGGCCTTTTGATTCAGGCGCAAGAGCCAGTGAAGTTGCTACCATTCGAAAATTCAGAATCAACAATCTAAACGAAGTACGAACAGCGTACCATTGGAGCACATATGAACAACTTTCACCTCGAGTTCCTCAAATTTCTCGAATGGCGAGGAGAATTCTGTCTCTGATTCTATAGCCTGATCCACGACGTCCTTTCCCAAAAGTGCAACAATATCTTGCCATTGGACATCCTCTGGGGAGCAATGCTCTGGCATGGTTTTGCGTAACCTACGCATCTTCTTGTCGGCCTTTTTGCTGCTCTTCTTGTCAACTCGTACTTTTTTGGTTGGAGGTGGCCCAACAGCCGGCTCGTCCCCCAGTTCCTCAACAGTCCTAACGTGCCCCGCATGACTCTCCGCATCCAGTTGCCACTGGAGTAATTGTAGGTCGTTCAAAGTTTCATCCTTCGGAATCTCCTTCGCGACTTGGGCCGCCTCGATTGATGTCTCTTTCGAGCACTCGACCTGTATCTCAACCGTCTCAAGCACCTTCACCCCTGCGGCCGCTTCAATAGTATTCGACGGCCATCTCTTTCAGGGGTTCGAATTTGTGATAATTTAGAGGTCCCAATTTCCCCGCGTCCGTAAGTTGTTTCGGGCCAAACGTTGGCCTAAAGATTAAGGCTCATATTTGAGCTTCGCCCGTGTGCTGGTGGTGTATGACCGAATAGAGAGAGGCCCCGTGGGCGACAAAACATGCACACGCCCTGCACGACGAGAACGCAAAAGGACAGAAACAGAAGGTAGAAGGTTGGGTATAAGTTTTTTTTGCCGACTTTGCCGCTCTCATCCTACCTATTTGTGAATACACCACCTCTGATTGGTTGAAGTCTACTAGAAAACTACCGACTGCATAGTTAGTTTGGATTAGAGGGTATACATTGTAGTAATAGCAAACTGTAGTGTTACGGTATAGCATGCGAATAGTATCGTAAACAAATCGACTGTGATAGAAGCTAGAAATGTAATGAAAACAGAAGAGGAAAGAGATGGCGTTTTAAACGGCTTTTGTGTGCTTCAAGACGCTATAAGAATTTCCTGTAAGAAAATTGCAGAAACAAGGAACAAGCCACTCACTAGTCCAGTGCTTCTTTGTCGACATCTGGATCCTTGCCATCACCCACCATAATCTTGAGGCCCTTGCTCGGAACATCATTTTCTACGACATGCATCCAACCAGGACCCGGAGAATATACCTCCGGTGTCGGAGGTCCAGTAACGAGGCATTTACCGTCAATAGTCACGTCCAGATACACTAGTCGAGAATTTGCGTGGACTCCATGCGTCACATATCCGTAGTCCATTAGCGCGACTGTAAGTTCAGGAGTGAGAAACATAGATATGCAATGTAGAGCGCACGTACCCTTTATACTATTAGGTTCTTTGCCTCCAAAAGTGACACACACGCGTATCTTTTGCCCGTAAAGTATCTGCTTCGGTATCTCGTCGATGGTCGTTCTGTTCATTTCCATGTAAGGTGGGTTGAGCCACTCTGCCCTGTACTCCGTCCCATACTTCACATCGCTACGGTCCAGTTTTGGATTGCTTTCCTGCGATCATGACACTACCAGATGGCGTCAATGTGGCCACACTATGATATAACCGCGCGATGTCACTTTTGACGCCCGTAGATGAAAACCGCTTGCCAGATTCGGTGGTGGGGTCATATATGATAGGTTCGAAGACTGGGTTATCAGCGTTGGAAGCTCCGACTTGGTTCTTAGTGTTACCGTAGCCGGCTATCCCAGATCCAGCGCCGTTGACGATGACAAGCTGACCGGTAGGAAGAAGCACAGCGTCTGCCATAGTTCGAGCTTGAGGCATAGTTTTCGCCTTGCCAACCTTTGCCGATCCCTTCATCCGTAAGAAGCATCCGGAAGCACAGCGCAGAGGCAGGATCCCGCGAGGAGATGTCATACGCAGCCTTCCGATCGTCGACGGTGGACCCGCCGCACAGCAGAACCTCCGGCGCATAGCCATTCTCACTTGACAAAGGAAGAAGCAAGCCAGTGCCAGTCATAGGATAGGTAACTCGAACGCCGTTAGGAATCTGAGGAAGCCTCCGTTCCGTGTTGGTCTTCCAGTCGTAGATCATGGCATCACGATTAGCGGCGATAAAGACTTTGCCATCCGGGAGTGAAAACGCGATGGGAAATAAGTTGGAATTGAGAGTGTCCACAAGGAACTTGGAAGTGATCGGCATGCCTTTAGATCCCTGTATAGATTTGGGAGGCCAAAACTCAATGGTGGGATTGTTCACGGTAGCGTTATTAATCCATCCGCCTTTCTTCGAACCTCCTATTATCATGGCGGATCCATCCGAAATGCGAATAACAGTATTGTACCATCGAGGACTAGCCATTCGAATCTGGGAATGATTCTCGTAGATATCACATTTATCGACAGACGCGTCATCACAAGGGTCGAAAAGACGGATGGCTTGCAGTCCATTGGTGTCGCCAAAATCGGCGGCAGAAGTGCGATCCACGACAACTGGGTTACCGCCAACGTTGATCATCTGCCCATTACCAAGGAAGGTGCCACCTGCGCAGAAAAGAATTCGACTGCAAGCGGAGAGGTTTAAGAGAGTGAGTATCGAGATTGTATAGTGCGCCCCAGGCGGGGTGGCCATCGACATCGAGAAGATTGTGTTCGACCTTGTCGATGATCATCGCGTGCGTATCAGAAATTATCGCCAG
Organism: Armillaria luteobubalina; assembly: GCA_030435615.1. Lineage (NCBI taxonomy): Eukaryota > Fungi > Basidiomycota > Agaricomycetes > Agaricales > Physalacriaceae > Armillaria > Armillaria luteobubalina. The sequence goes on from JAUEPU010000127.1 coordinate 3,777, forward strand.
CTGCATAGCATTAACCCCAGTAGAGCCCTTTTGAACAAGCTTCCAGAATAGAGTGTCTGGTGCCGCTTCCATCAAGTTAAGAAAAGGCGAAGGCGCAGGAAGACTATGCTGTACAGGTGTAGCCGACGATGACGATAGTGATTGTTGAGTGACGACGAAGGCGTCAATATCCATAACAAAATGAGAACCGGGATGAAGCTCTTCAGCGGTATTCTTGATCTTCAGGAAGTGCTTCCCAGGCTTGAGACCGAATAGACAAAATATCCTTTGACCCTTCCTTGACACATCGCTCCAAGAATCGACCTGCTGCACTATCATTCCATCCAGGTAGACAAAGTGAGCGCCGTGATGCTTGTCAGCACTCCCAAACCATTCGATTCCGGTACCAGTGAACGGAAATGTGACTTCGGCATCTTTGTCGTTCGTAGTTCGTGTAGACCCTCGGTAATGGTCATTATGATAGGACTCGGTCCAATGTCCGCGGTAGAGAACTAATGGAGAGGATGAATCGTAAGCTTTGGAGCCAGGCGGGATGTAGAAAGGCGTGAAAGCAGTGATATCGGTTGACCCTGGCGTAGTATACCCATTCCAGGCAGGGTTGGCCGCTAGAGTACCAGTCAAAAACGCCAAAGACAAGAAAGGTATCGCGTAGACGAGATATCGCGATAGAGCCATCCGATATTACGGTAACCGATGCCGGAGTAGATGGTGGTAAGTAGTCAGGAAGCAGAGGCCTGAAGATTGCGGCGCGTGTTGGTATCTGGGTCCCGTGATGTGGTATTTGTTTGTATCCAACACCGAAGCCAAGCCGCCTATTTTTTTCCATCACTGCACGTTCAAAGGACTAGAACACATTCAACCATACGGCTCGCTTGCAATGGTTGCAACTCACACTCAACAACCTTCCTCATCTACCTCGGCTGCACCCAAAAAAAAACCGGCGAAAAACTGGCAGGAAAACGTCCAAAAATGCACATGCGGACCAGGATATGGCCGATGCTCAGCCCGTCCTAGGCGCAAGGGATGATGACGAGCTGATGATTGACGTCGACTCCGCTTTGATACCCCAACCGACAGCCGCACCAACGTTTGAACCATTACCTGCCAATGCCGATAGGACGACACTCAAGTCGGAAACGAGGCGGATACCTATACCGCCACACCGGATGACGCCTCTCAAAAAGGATTGGGTATTGATATTCGGGCCTCTTACAGAGATTTTGGGGCTACAAGTGCGGATGAATGTCCAACGTAGATGTGTCGAAGCACGAGTAAGTTTTGTCCGGTTTTCTATCGAATACTCCTTCATCGCGACCACAGACGTCAAAACATACCAAAGATATCGGCGCGATACAGAAAGGTGCTGACTTCATCAAAGCCTACGCGCTAGGATTCGATGTTAATGTACGATACACCATCCCTCACCATTTGTCGTGCTGATGCGTTTGCAGGATGCCATCGCTCTTCTTCGTCTTGATGATCTCTACCTTGACTCGTTTGAAATCAAGGACGTGAAAACCTTACACGGAGACCATCTCTCACGAGCCATTGGTGAGAACCTAGCTCGATTGCAATTCTCTTTGACTCATTTTTCCATCCTGCAGGCCGAATCGCGGGCCAAGATGGCAAAACAAAATTCACAATCGAAAACGCTAGCAGAACACGTATAGTGCTAGCAGACACGTACGTATCGCCTCCGTATGCTTCTATTTATACTCAATTCATTCATATCTGTTAGAAAAATACACATTATGGGATCCTTTCAAAACATCAAAATTGCTCGAGACGCTATCGTCTCACTGATTTTGGGATCACCACCCGGAAAAGTGTATGCTGGCCTGAGGACGGTTAGCAGCCGCATGCGACAACGAGCACTGTGATCCTATCCATACATCATACATATATACTACACTGCTTAGAGCTATATGGCTATCTACCTCCCTGTTATATAAGATACACTGGAAGACAGCATGATACCATTCACAAATACCTCGCATTCGGGATTGCATGTACAAAGCATCCAGAAGCGCGTTGGCACTAACGCTGAGACTCAGACCCAAGTACCTTGGAATTTTTGCTGGTGAAAATCTTTCATGGTGGAAAATGACAACGCCGGCAAGGCATTCCTTTCTACGCCTGCTGTCGTGATTAAGCCTTCTTTTACGAGCATATGAAATTGTGCATAACTCGAACATAGCATTGAAGCGCGCAGTATGAGCATAGATAAGCATGGATGTATAAATGATACAATCTGACGTCTATGCCTTCTTCGCCAGAGCCTTCCTGACGAGATCCCGTCTCTGTTTCTTCAACAGCTGCACCTCGAACCGTCCAAAGTCATTGAGCTTTCGCCTCTGCTCGAGCGCTGCTCGCTTCGTCGCCCACTTGCTGCTCTCCCACTTGGCGATGGTAGCTTCCTTTTCGAGCTGCTTTTTGATGACACCTGATCCTGCACCGCGGGGGAGTTTGGTGAGTTTGTGGGGTGTTAGGGTGAGATGCTTGTAGGGGAAAGCCTGGCGGGGAACGGAGGTGGTAGGGCCATCGATTATTGCCTGGATATATGACATATGAGTACGGCAATAAAGTTCATAAAGGAAAGACGACGCACCCGATTGTGGTCAATTATTTCAGCAATGACTGCAACCTGACCGGCGCTGGGGCCAGACTTAAGTAGGACCACTAGCGGGATCGTCAAAAGTATGTTCGAAATACAAGACTGTTAGAACGCACCACGGCCCACCTCGACGAAGCGCTTGAAGTTGGATTCCTGAATACAGAATATCAGCAAATGACCTTGCAAACACTCCGCCGAACGTCATCCAAGATTGAATCCTTCAATCCATCCTCTTCCACCCTCGTTTTTCCATCCAAAGTGGCATAGTCTGGCCCTAGAGCATGAAAGGATGTCTCACTCACCGACATGACGGATAGTTTTGGGTCTTGATGATGTCGACGGCGACGGCGAGATTTTTCGTTGGCGTTGAGGAGGGTGGGAACAAAGTATTTGGACGTGCTTGGATTGCGGGAGATTCGGGCCGGACTCCGGCTCTACAGTGCAATTCGCGCTTCCTCTGCTCTTCTACCTACCGCCATGACATCTGCCAGACATCTAGCTGAGGGTGGTTCTGAAGGTTTAACGACATCTTCAGTCTTCAATTTTATAATCTACTGACCCGTATCCAGCTCTTCGTGCTCTCTTCAATGCCATCGAACCCGGCGCCGACAAAAACCTCTCGCAAGAGGCCCTTCAGCGTCTGTCTGAAAAGCTAACGGAGTTCTCAGGAGCGGTAGACGCTTCAAAATTAAATGAAAACAGTGGGGGTGAGGTATGTTCACGCTGGATAGAGCGATATCGCTACTAATGAACAAGTTATACAGCCGCGTCTAAATGAAGAAGGCCTTCCCATTATCGATATCAACGAGTCTGATCTCGAGGTTGGGTCATCTTCGAATATGCCTTTAGCTGAACCCGATCTCATTCCACTGTCCTCGCTGTCTCCTGGAGAATTGGAAGTCCGGAGACGCGAACGGGATCGGATATTGGATATCCTCGAGACGGAGGAGGAAACGTTGGAACGAAAAACAAATGAGGTAGCAACGGAACGGAGACGCGAGTCTCTTCAGAAAATGAAGGAAGCCAGCTGTGAAGGGGCTAAAGATTTTGCCCAAATGCGAGAAATGCAGAAGAAGATGGGGAAAGCGCTGCTGCGAAACATGGCCGAAGCCAGGGAGAAGGAAGCAAAAGAGAAAGCGGAGAGAGAGGCAGAAGATTTGAAGAAGGAAAAGGCGAAGGTGAAGAAAGGACTTCAAAAAACGGTTACGTTTGCTGAACCCGAGAAGGAAGAAGAAGAGGAAGAGGCGGAGCCAATGCATGAATGGGGCGACGTAGCTCCAGGAAGACTCACTTCGGCCAAACGACCCACGCTGCTTTCAAAATTGAACGACAGCGCCCTCCCCATGAAGATGTCAGTGGTCGAGCGAGCGCCCGGTCAATCGAACCTACTTCCCGAGCCGCCTCAAAGTCTGGCTGACTCTGATGACGAATCTGAGCCTCCACCATCTGAAGGCGGGTCGTCATCGGATAATCCTTCTGACGGAGATGAAGAAGTGGAAGAAGGTTTCGATATGGATTATGCCCAACACCAGCGCGAGATTGCATTGGAGTATCACAAGAAACGACAGACCATCGGTCGTGACGTCTCTCTTGCCATGCGGTCACATACACACGAAGAAGACGAGGATGTAAGGCTAAGTTTGATATTCTACCGTCGCTCGTTGAAAACATAATATTCAGCAGGAACAACCAAGTGGTTCTACACTCAAGAAGAAAACACCATTATCACATTTCAAGTCTGAACGACTCGCATCCTCCTACGGCGCTTCTTCCCCATCATCATCATCCTCTTCTCCTGCCTCTCAGTCGCTTGGCGCTTACATCCTCCCTGCCTCAGGCGCGGAGACCCTACGCAACGCCGTCCGCATGGGCAAACTCGACTCAGACAACCATCTTGTAGGAGGAGAGAGCGACAGTGAAGGAGACAACGAGGCAGTCCAAGGAATCATTCGGCTCCTTGAGAAGGGCGAAGCCGGACCGAGTAAGACCCTTGGCAGCAATACGAAGGGCTCCATCCTGCCCGAAAACCTCCCCCACTACCACCGCAAACGAAACCGTCGAAGTTCAAGGCGGCACGGTCGCAGGCTGGGAGGCCGGCTACGCCTTCGTCTCGGAGTGATTCATCCACGCCTGTCTCGAAGGCACAGAGGTCGTCACCTAAGCTTCCACCTGCCGCTACAGATGTCTTTCCATCCACGGTCATGGGCTCTCCTTCTTTCCCTGCAGGAGACGTGATGTCCATGATTGTTGAGTCGCCTTCTTTCCCACAGCCTCAAACTGTACCGACATCACGTTCCGCAGTGATGTCGTCGGGAGTAAGGGAGTCACCTCGTCCTCAAAGGCCGCCCACTGTGGTGCCCGTGTCTTCTGTGGTGAAAGAAGCTAGTCCATCAGGATTTCAACCCGTGGCAGAACGCAAACCTCCCAAGAAAGTGTCGAGATTCATGGCAGAGAGATCATAGTTTTCTTTACTTACTGTTTGTATCATACGTCGCAACTGATCCAACAAGCTGTAAACACCTGCGCAGCCTTGAGACTCATTACTTTCCACTTTATGATGGTGGCAGCTTGCAGCTTGCCTACTCATGATAAGGAGCTACGAATCAGATCAGGGGGTATATAACTGTTTGGGGTTTGATTCGACATTCTGTCGTAGACTAAGATACAAATGCAAGTGTGATATTGAACATTGGAGCAATAGATGCGAGAGTTGTAAAGTGAAGTATAAAGAAAGCCTTAGCGATGAATTCGTACGTAATCTACGGGTCGCCATTGGTGTTTGAGGGAAATAGCCTATTGTTGCAAAGGTGAAAAGTCTATATGCTACCATCGCTTAACCATGTCTTCCAATTCCGAAACGACTTCAGACATGGTCGGGCGTTTCTCGTGTTCGTGGGCCCACATACGTTCGATGAGATCGACGACATCAGGGCACCACTGTTTTCGAAGACCAGACATCGAAGGACTGCATCGAGTGCATCGTCAGCCAAAGACCGAACAAAGCAATATCGTAAAACATACCGTTGGCGTTTTGTTCCTACGATCTCGTAGATTGCGTGCTCGTTCATGCCCTAAGCGATGCATTCAGCATACGTAGAAACCATATGGAGGAAAGCGATTTACCTCCCAAGGGAACTTCTTGGCCGGTTGATGCCATTGGAGCATCTCCCAATACACCATAGCACAAGAAAAGACGTCGACTTTATGATTGTACTTAGGATGGGCGTGCCATAGCTCTGGGGCCTGCCAATTGACCGTGCCGACTAGGCTTCGAACCATAGATCGAGTAGATTGCTTGACCTTGGCCAGACCAAAGTCGGCAATTTTAGCAATCCCTTTTGATGTGATGAGAATGTTCGAGGATTTGCAGTCTCGATGGATTACAGAAGGCTTTCTGAGATGGAGGTATTCTAGACCGCGCGCAATGTCTAACATCATAACCAACTAAGGGACGCATTCAGCGTCTGGGCTAAATATGAAGAAAACAGAGCACTTACAACTTTATGCAAGGAGGGTGGGTGGACGTTACGAATATAGTCAAACAGATCACCGTTCGAACAAAGCTCGCTGATCATCATAACCGGAACTTCCTTGGTATTCTCGGGAACACTGACACCAAGCTGCCGATAGAGATCAACATATGAAGCACAGTAGCATGACAAATGACGTACGAAACGAACTATGTTCGGATGGTCAAAGCCTCCAAGCAATTTTAGTTCCTTGATATCCACTAGCACAAGATCAGTACATTGCTAAAGACCCAGAGCTGACAACTTACTGGCAGTGAGCTGTCCTCGGAATTCTGATATAGCGACTCTCCTGCCCTTGAATTTACCTATGAAAACATCCTTGAACCCACCACTGCCTATCTTCTCCAATTTCTGTAGCTTATCAGGAGGAATCTCCCGGTCCTCCAAGCCAAGTGTACCAAGGTCCAACTCCAGCTCGGGCTCTTGGGACACCTGCGGAGTACGGGGTTCGTCCGTATGGACACGCTCAGAGTGTAGGAGAATGGGCGAGGAGACAGTGTCAGAACTGTTGGGCCTACGTCGCCGCCGTTTGATGGTTGACGGTGGGCGTACGGTACCAGAAGAAGATCTCGAGGAGATCGCTTGCTTATCTCGCCATTGGAGAAGTGCTTCCGCAAGCTGAGGCTTAGTGCCTACGGGCTCTAAGTCGCGGACTTCACATAGGCGAACGAGGTCGTTTCGCCGCAGACGGACAAGGGTCTTCGTTGTAGCAATGGTAAGATCAACTAAGAACCGGGTTAGAACTTGCTGTGTATGATGTGATAATAAGAGGATTACCGTCATCGTCTTCCTCATCGCCGTCATCGCCGTCTTCCTCTTCCCCCTCCTCCTCATCGGTGTCGCCTTCAGCATCTATATCGATGTCTTCGACATCAACGTCCTGTGCCTCATTATCTTCTACCAAAGAATCAACATCCATGTCCCCCTCTTCCTCGCCTTCCTCTTCCTCTCCCTCCTCTTCTTCGCCCACAATCTTCCCATTGCGTAATCTTCGAGGCTCAACAGCAATAGTGACTTCATCGTCATCGTCACCTTCGGCATCTTCCTCTCCTTCGTCCTCAGCACCCGATTCTTCATCAGCATCCTCTTCCGCCTCATCAATGTCCCTTTCTCCCTCATCGTCGTCCTCGTCATCACCATCGCTAGCAGTACCCTCTCGTCCAGGTCTAGAGCGAAGTCGACGCCGTAGAGGTGTCCTTCGCCTATAAGATGGCGCGGGTGAAGGAGAGGCCGTGGAAATGAGTTCATCCACTTCCTCCGTGTCTGCATCATTATCGCTCACACTGATATCCGGGATTGCGCTGTCCTCCTCCTCTCCCCCCTCTTCCTCTTCCTCCTCCCCCTCCTCCTCCGTTTCGGACTCTTTCAGACTTGTGATCCGTCCCTTCGCCTGGCGCTTGGGTGTCACTCTCCGTACATCTAGGGTTCCTGCATCTTTCTCACGTTCCCTTCCTTTGTCCCTGCTTCTCAACCGACGAGGACTAGGTTCAGGGCGGGTGCTCATGCCAGCTTCTAGTTCCTCTAGTTCAGTGAGATCGCTCTCTTCATCCAATGACGTATGCGACTTGAGCGGTTGTGCCGGCTGGGCGTCGAATTCAACCTGTTTGCCCTTCCCTTTACTTGACCTTTGAGTCCGGACTGGCACTGATGTTGAGGCCGAAGCTTGAGGTGTAGGTTCAGTGGAAACTTTTCGTGAGCGCAGACGAGTCACGGGAGGGGTCTGCACAGACGAGGACGTCGACGCAAGCGGCGATGAACGACTTGAGGTAGTGCGCCTACTAATAGACTGTCAGAGACAATTATAAAAAACGTTATGATCTTCTTACCGGGTCGGGTTACTTCCGGGAGATCCACCACTACCTTTCCTAGAGTTTCTTCTGTACGTATGCGACGCTGCGGTGTTAATTGCAACGTCCCCGTGAAAAGTCCCCATGGATAGGCTTCTACCCTTGAGAGGTCTGCCTCGACTCTTTCCTAAGTCGTTTGTCGTGGCGCGGCGACGAAGATTTCCGAGAGGGACATAAGATAGCTCCCGGGCATCTTCCCTTTCATTTTCAGCGACATTGCCCTCATCGGAAGAATAGTCACTTGAATTGCCGTGTCCTGGAGGAGAGGATGGAGGTAATGATGCAACGTCATCTCGAGCCGCAATGATAGCGTCGACAATGTCCGATTTGGTCAGTTGTTCTGCATCTTCAGATAAGCCAGTGAGGGCATATAACCGAACGAGTTCATCTTTGCGAAGACGAAGTAATTGGTTAGGTGGTGCAGAATCAACAAGGTGGTCATCGGCTAAATAGGTCAAAATGAGTCTATAGCCTTCTTGACTAACAGATACAGCACACATACTGGACTCCTCACTCTCTTCGTCGACTTCCCCATTACGCTCTTCTTCGCCGCTTTCGGAATCTGACTTACGTGATATGGACCATGGGGCGGCGCTGTCGATATCCATAGAGCTAGCATCGCTCTCATCGCTAGTAAACTCCCTTCGACGCTCATAACTACTCCTGAGCCTCTTCAACACTCCCGAGCCACGCGTCGGACGGCCGCTGTTTTGCGCGTTTTCATTACTTCCCGCGACGCGTTTCCGTTTCGAACCAACACAAGGGTCTGCTTGTCTCCCGATATGCATTTCCAGAGCGCCCTTCTGATTCGTGAATACACGAGAAGGGAGGCGGCGAAGATTGGGCTGCAAAGGAACCAAAACAGGACGTGACTCTGTGGATGATGTCGAACCACGCAACGGCCTATGACCAACGGATGCGTCCAAATACAAGTTATTGTTTCGCCTCCGGGAGCTGGGGGAATGTCGCAAAGGGTACTTTTTGCGCGCCAGAGGGGGTGAACTTGCCGAGGACGAGTTCACTGTCTGAGGCGAAGGACGACGGTGAGCCATAACAAGAACCGACGACCATGCAAAGCGACGGCTTGGACTGCTCAACGCAAGCTCCGCTGATTAGAAAAGGAGAACGAAGGGCGAAATAGCGCGCAGAATGTCGTCGACAACAACGAGTCGGTGGCAGGCGAACAACATGCACAAACACTGTTCTCCAAACTGTGCACGTGACAATCGGGCAACCGTCGGCAATTTCCATTCTCAGAATTACCGTCGGCTCGCGAACTTCAACACTGCGCTGACCTTAAGAGAGCACTTGAATCTCTTCTTTAACTGTGAAATGACATAACCACGTTAGGATAAACCTTGCTTGTGCATCTTAAATTAGACATTATACTCCTGAAAAAGGGACAAAAGACAATGGTCTGTTGCTTCTTGGTTGCTTTTCACAGCATTTGGCTCAATTTTCGAAGTCAAAAATGCCTAGATCTTCGAACTACATCTTCTTCCTTCCTCCCGTCCCTCTACACCTCTCCATAATGATCCTCAAGTTCTCGACACCCGACTTGTTCCAGAGTCCCTTGGTCGACGTTGACACTGGGGAGCTGGTTTACAACGTCACGACAGAGCATGACGCGGGAGACCAAGACAAGCTTAGGGTTCTATTGAATGATACCCTAGGGAAAACAATCTCAAAAATCATCTGGACGAAACCCGATCCCTCTCTGCTATTTAACTTTCAACGACTGAATAATGTATCGGCGATTATTGACCAGGATGGCGTTCAAGAGATAGAAGTGGCCTTTGAGTGAGTGGTATTCAATAATTTCTCCCCTGCATTCACCCACCATAAATTTTCAGAAACGGCTTGATTCCTGTCCGCGCTCGATTTGACACTGAATACCTCTGGAACGTTAGAGTGGACTCTCTGACGGTAGGCGCTTTGTGTTTCAAACATGGAACGGCACTATAGCATGTTGTTTACAGCTTTATGATATCGATTCGGATGCGACGAAAGGGAGTTTCCATTTCAATTGCTCCTACCGCCCGGATGCTCCCAAGAGGTTCACCCCCGCAATAGTAGGACCGTTGGGGCACCACTACCTAGAATTCGTGTCCCATGATCTCGCCCATGACACTGAAATCATATGTGCGCCCCGAGGTTCTTCGACGATGTGACCGAAATGTACTCACTGCGGCGTCAAGTAACCTTCTTACTCCTAGAAGTCTACCGCAGAGGAGTCTTCCGTATTTCTTGGCCAATATTGTTAAGAATCAGGGTATTTCGAGTAGTGTACGAAGTAATGAATACTCGAGTAAAACCCAAGTTGTAAGCGAGGATGTCCGTAAGCCGAGTTCCAACCACCAAGAGGGATCCGAAAAGGGTGCTAACAAGCGCTAGGCGTAACCGATCAAAGAAGCTTAAATCACACAGTTAAGTGGACATTGATGAGTAGTGAAAATATATTGTTTTCTAAGTAATACAGGCAGTGTTTATATACTAGAGTCTTTGAGTCATTAATATTCTACAATTTTCTAGTATCTACAAGAAGAATAGAGAAGATAAGAGAAAATACTGGTAAGCCGAGGTCAACACCGAGAAGGCCGAGAGTAAGCATGTGTTGACTCATACTCGAACCGGAAAAGACCCCCATATCCATAACAAATATTCACCCTCAGAAACAGCTTGAAGGAGAGCATTCACTTGAAAAAGAAAATGGACGCCTGGAGGTCTCGTAACAAATGGCGCCGCACCTGAAGCGTTCCTGGATCTCGTCTTTTACTGTGTGTCTGTCAGCCTCGAGGAAACTCGGTAGCCACGATATTATGCTTAGATACCTCGGAAGTATTCCCCCATTCTCATTCTCAGAATGAAGAATGAGACAGTTCAGACTTGGATTGAACTCCCGAAGTGATATTCGCCATCGCAGGCACACTTTGACAAAACACGCAGCCGAACAATATCATTTATCGCGGTTATGAATACATTCAAGGAATTTCATAGGACTGGGATTGAATGGGACTATGAAAATGACGGAGATAAGCTAGCACACCTATTTGAAACAGTCTGATTTGACAGATAAACACAGATACAAACGAACTTGTCTTTTGAGGAGTAAATAAATGTACAGAACACAGCGAGCAAAGCAGTCATCATACCGATATGTTGAATAGTGATTCACTCGATATACCTGTATCCAACGCGGGAGCATGCGAGCCAGAACTCCTTTCCGCCCTCTTCACACCACCCGATTGGACCAAGGTCACATTCGGCGCATGAAAGCAGTTTAATCTTCTTTCCTGAGAAGAGAAATAATCAGAACGAATAATCTATTCAGCTTGGACCGCTCACCATTGGAAGAGGGCGGTACAGAATCGACAGCCTTCGAGAATCCGATATTATCGAACTCCATCGGTGTTGGGCCAACGAGCCACCAGGATGATTTCTCAGGAGCCTCCGGGATCGGGAGCATCAAAGGGTGTAACTCCAAATGTGCGGGTTGCATCTATAGACTGGTCGGCATTTTCAAGGATGCAGAAGTCGATCCCACTGGCCTGGACAGCTTCTCGTTCTTCAAGACGAGCTACTCCTTCCCTCAGGATGATACTGCGACATTCGTCCCTAGGGCATACAAGCTGGTATTTGTTTGTCACCATATCTGGGTAATCTCCGATAGCGTAGTGCTTGTGCGAAACATCAGCGACGCCATTCTCAAACGTCGTGAATAGCCTAAGTGGCGGCGTTGGTCGAGTCGGGCTGCAGCCACGCAGGACTGCCAATACGGCCGGAGAAATATTTTGGTCGGATTGATCTATAGGTTCGGAGGGCGTAGTAATCGGCTGGTCATGAGAGTCAGACATGGTAGATGCTGGCGATAAGCGTTGGTGAAGGGTGCAGTGCAGGCACGAATTCGGCAATTGCTTCCGTGTTGACGACGCTGTCGGTGTGACAGACGCGTGACAGGCGCGTCGTTCTCCTCCACCATGGCGTCTGCAACCTCCTTCGTACTCAACGGCCTTTTGAGCTTGTCGAGCGCGCCAAACACTCCCGCTGATGAAATAGAGGCTCCAATTGCGGGACCTTCGTTTCCGCGAGCTCCTGCGCTAACCACGTTTGCCACATCAACGGTGGAGGCGTCACTGCTAGCTACGGATTCGAGTGCAAAAGGAGCGTTACAAGAGTTGGACAGTGGTATTGATGCCCCAGAGAACATGGGATCTTTCTTGGACGCCACTGGGGCAGGTGTGTTATCATTGCAGACTATTTCTTTCCCGCTGGCTAATCTTGTACAGACGCAAGTACATCATCAGCATTGGGGACACCATTGTTCCAGTCTAATGGACTTTTGTCTTCTCACTACAGTGAGAGCTCAGTATCTGGTGTGTTGTAGTCTCTGTTCCTTTCGTTTTGCTAAAGAGCATAAGACTCATTCGTCTCGACTGGACTTTTATCTAGCAACTTGAATTCACATGGTGCGGTTTGTGTCTTGCACGAACTTGAAAGGCTCACTTAATCCTGGTAACAAAGGCGATGATATACCGCAATTCCCCGAAGCTTCTGGCATTCACCGCACACATCCGAAAAACACGGCGCCGTTTCCTAGTTTCGACCAGTCCACGTCCAAATTCACTCTCAAGGCAAGAACATTTGATGGTCGAACCGTCTTCATCAGACGCAAACACCAACCTTCTCGGAACACATCAGTAAGTAGCCAGGTAATTCGCTCTGTATTTTGCTCATCACATTGCCAGAAAATGGCCACTTTGTCCGCCAAGGGAATTGGTAACTTGCTTGACGTGCCCATACACCGACTTCTCGATAATCTTTCCAGAGAGAAGGCGATAGAACTTAGCGAGCGGTGAGTGTGCCAATCGGAACGGCTAGAAGTGTCTGAATAGATCATCTTTTAAAGCCAACGACCTTCATACTCGAGTCACTCAACCGAGCACACGCTATGGGTAGATCGTTATCGACCTCAGCGGTTCACAGACCTCATGGGAAACGAACGCGTGGCTAGGGAGATATTATCCTGGGTAAAACAGTGGGATTGGTGTGTATTTGGAAAGACAAAGGGAAATAAACGCGCGCGAGATGACGGCGAGAATGGCGATTTTGAGGACGACTATCATCGTCCGAAAGAGAAGGTTTGCTACAAGCCTTGCTGATAAGCATGTCTTGACACATGACACAGATTCTGTTGTTATCCGGTCCTCCAGGATTGGGGAAAACTACAATGGCTCATGTCATCGCCCGCCAAGCCGGATATGAAGTCATGGAAATTAATGCTAGGTACGACAACCTAACTGAGTCATGCAGCCTTCTTAGTTTAAATATCATTCAGCGACGCTCGTTCCGGACAAATTGTCGACGATCGAATACGACCTACTCTTGAATCTGGTTCCACTGTCGGAAGTTCAAAACCGGTACTAGTCGTCATTGATGAGATTGACGGAGCCACGGGTGCGGGAGAGAATGTCAGGGTTCTTATTTTTGACCAGATTGATGACCATTTAAAACCTCTCTGCAGACGTCGAGCTTCATCTACAAACTTGTTCAATTGGCTTTTGATAAATCACGGAAAAGAGGTGGATGGGTCCACCTGTTCCTGTTGGTCTAGCTAACCTTCTAGCTAGCACGCGCAGGACAACAGCGGGATCCAAATGCCAAACGACCTATATTGCGTCCAATCATATGTATTTGCAATGATATCAATGCCTCCTCGCTTTCAAAACTGCGGCCGCATGCCTACCAGATTAGATTGCAAAAACCTGCAGATGTACACACCGTAAAGCGACTTCGGCAGGTTTGTGAGCTTGAAGGACTTAGAGCTGATACCCGGGCCCTTTCTGCTCTTGTAGGCATTGCTAGAGGCGACCTAAGAGGATGTATCAATACTCTTCAGGTATGTAAATGTCACTGCAGGTACAGCGGCACTAACTTCGTCACAGTTCATCAAATCCCGCAGGGAAGCTGTGACGGAGGATGCTATTCGCAAAGCTACCGTTGGGATGAAGGAAGCAGAAATGTCGGTCATCTCCGCTTTAACCGATCTTTTCAGTCCCTTGTCAAAAAGACGCGTAAAGGAGCTAGGCATGACAGATGAAGAGGAATCTCGTTACGTCGGTCGTCTGTGTCGTGTCGTCGAGGCTTGCGGGAGGGATTCCAGCATTGCTATTGGTAAAGGTTTTCTCGACATTTCACAAAGGAGTGGACTAATGTCGACAGATAGGCTGTTTTTCTCACTATGCTAATCTTCGGCAGCATGATGTCGATTTCTCGCGCTATCAAAAAGCCAATGAATGGCTGATGACTTTCGACTGTTTCTCCTCGGCGATGTACACAGAAGGAGAATTTGCGCTAAGCCAGTATTTGCCGTATACCCTTGTTCCGTTCTATCCATTATTTCAAGAACGAGGTGGTCCGCGAGTGGAAAGGGATCAATCAGATTGGGAGGTGCGCCAACTAACGGATATTCAGTCCTTCTCGTGTTGATCTGTGAAATCAGAATGTACAAACTACCAAAGCCAATGAGGAGATTTACAAGTCTTTAGGACGTGGTCTACACACAGCCAGCACTAATCTCGGAGGCGATTTTCGCCATCTTGTTCACGCTCCTATTATGCAATTAGAATTTGCTCCTCTCTTAAACAGGATTATATCACCGCCTTTGCGTCCAGTAAGTGTGTATTTTTTTCATCGCAAGCTCAACTTACACCCAACGTCAGGTTAATTCTCAGATCATCAAGCCCGAGGAGCGAGCACTACTAACACGACTCGTTCGGATTATGACAAGGCTGGAACTGCGCTTTGTGCAAGAACGAGCAGAAGACGGCCAATTAACCTATCGATTAGACCCGTGAGCTAGTCAGCCTCTGCGACAGGAATACACATATTGACACCGAGCTCTACTTCTGAAAGACCTATAGATGTTTTTGTCACCTACGACGGGAAACGTACAGCCGATATCAATGTCTCACGTTACGCTGTTCGACACCTTGTTTCCCAAGAGGTTAGTCTAGGGCATGTAATACATTCTACGGATATGCTGATATGGGACAGGTCGATGCTGAATTGACCGCTATGCAAACCGACATTGTTGAAAAGGGGAAAAAAGGAAAGCATGCCAACTTGTTTGAGAAAACGTCAGTACTTGTTATCATTCTTTGAATAACCACTAAATGTTTGAATGCAGGTCAAAGGCACGAATCGATGATCAGTCTTCTGATCCAAATTCTGGTCGTCCCGCGAAACGCGTCAGAACGGAAGAAACTGATATCGCAGACCGGGTAAGTTCTTTTGCACTCGATCAACCATCTTGCATTGTCTTGAATCTCTTCTGCTAGCCGCCAACGGACTTCTTTGGGCGGCTGATTACCAACTCCTCAAGTGGTGTCCAAGGCGCGAATAAGAAAACCGTCGAGAAAAAGTTCCGTGTGGCGTACAAGTTTGCTGAAGGTAATTCAGCTGCGGTTCGCAAGCCTATCAAGGTTGGAGCATTCTTGTAACGGTGAACTTGTAATGTCGAGGTACTTCGGCGTCACGCGAATATAATCTATTTTATGATAAGTATGTAGAACGTGTATTTATACTATATAAGATCTTTGCATGTGGTTAGTAAAGAGTATGTGGATTATATGTTAAGTGTGTCCGTGACTGAGGTGTGATTTATTCCTGGCTATTTATGTTGCAGGTATGGAGCGCAGTCGAGGCGGAATATTGAGTACTGAGTACGACGGTCAATTGCTTAGAGAGAATTGACCGTCGACACAGGGCAAAACTGTCTAGGCTTATGTAAGATAGCCTTCGTCGTAATGTATTTGTGTCGTCCTGCAACAATTTACACCTCTAGATATTCACAATCCCATCTTGACCGGTATTCATATATTTAAACTCGGCCACTCGAAGTAGCGCTTTTTCCTCTTTACTGAAGTCGGAGAGGCTGAAGGCATTAGCAAATGATATTTGCCCTATCACGGGCTTTGCTTTTCTCTCTATCAAGATAAGCGGCGCTAAATATATTTGTGTTTCTATCTACACGAGACATTATCCGCCGGGGTCGTTTTCGTCTTTATTCGAACACCTCGGGTATGCTCTTCTATGATACGAAATCTGTGACGAGCTTCTTAAACTCCATTGGCCTGAATGGAAAACAAGATGAGCATTTAGCAACAAGCACGGCATACGGCTTACTGCTCAGCGTGAACTAAAGGGATTGTTCATTAGTCACGGGAAGATGCGGCGACGAGGCATTTAACACACCCCAATGTCCAGTGTCCAGTGTCTCAAGCACCATGCTGGGGAAGAATGATTTGGCGATCGGGATATTATGCCGATTGATATAGCTTGTTTATACGTTAGAATTGTACCAAAGGAGAGTCAGCGCATACACCTACGCGCTCTTTGTTCCTTTGATAAACAAGGTCTTGCCGTCCCACCGTCGTTCTCCATCTTCATAAGGGAAGGACCCAATGTCTTGAATCGAATTCCCGAGGATGTTAATCGGGATCCGGAAGTGCGCATGTTCGTGTGAAGTATGCGGAGGCACCACAAGATTTGTGAGTAGGAACATGACGATACTTGGGTCCTTTGCACCGTCAACTAGGGATAGCGAAGGATCGGAACGGCAAACCTTTTCTGTTTCATGCAAAATCTCGACGGCTTCCTTCCGTGTCTTCACTTTCATGGCCTCAATCTTCTTCATGACCTCAATGTATGATTGGAATTCATTCGAGAGGCTTCCTCTAGCGGGCGTTATGTCCACCGAAATAAGGTGAGAAAGCGTTGAAGTGCCAAGGTTGGGATCTAGTGCTACAGCAGCAGCAACTTTACCTCCCCTACAAGATGTTAAAAATTTAAATATAGACGGCTGACAACGCGTACATAGAGTGTCCCAGCAATGATATGTTGGTTAAGTGGTGTTTTGAGATGAAGTGGAGAACGTCTGAGGCCATGGAAGAGTAGGTCATAGGCAAAGCATGAGGGGATGTTCCATGATTGCGAAGGTCCTAGTACATCTTGTAGGTTTCTGAGAACGACAAAAGGGAAATGAACGGACCAAGGCATACACAGGTCGGTTCAGGTCGCGCAAGAAAGCTTTGGTGAGAGATGTCCAGTTTCGTTTAGAGCCGCTATTAAAGCATCAAACGCTAATCATAAAAGTATATAGCAAGTCTCGTACAATAATCCATGAAGTATCACGAGCGCTCGATCAGTCTTATTACCATCTGGTGGTATAAGCTCCGTATAGTGAAGCTCGACTGAAGCAGCAGTCACAGTGGTGTGGTGACGGTGAGGTCCTACTGAACAGAAATTCAACCATCGGTCTACTATAAAGCAAGGAAACTGACCGGATAGTCGGCGTAGGGACCTTTGAAAGGTGATAGGGGTGTTGAAAAAGGAAGACCTCAGCATGGACGTTCTAGGCCAAGGCTCGGGCTTCCCCAGGCTTACTGCAGCGTTCACGTTCACCGCCGATCATCGATCATAGGTATTTATATTTCACATTCAGATCCACGAAGACGCGAGGGAACTGGAGAAAAGGCGTTGGTTGAATTCTAGGGAGTATGGCTAATAAGTGCTACGAAGCTGTGTCTGATATCTCTTCCTAAAACCTTACAAAACCCATCCAACTCGACCATTGCTTGACGTTGCGCCCCAATTAATTCACTCAGACCTTGCAGACTAAGTTTCCACACGCGTTTTTCCTACAGACTAATTAAACAGTTAGTAACATAATTACATTACTACAGTGTATTTATGCAAGAGCTGCTTACCGCCTTGAGACTGCTTGAAGGCACAGGTGTTAGACCCGAACCTCACGTGATCCAAACAAGAGTAAACTCGGGCTGTCTCGTGTTCGGACAGTCACCCGAGAGTCTCGTGGAGTTCGGATATAAGTGAAGGAGTTGGACTAAGTTCTTAGTCGAGCGAGTTAAGAGAGAAGTTCGGTATTAATAAACTTTAGCTCGAAGCTGAGGTATTACAGCGAGAGCTACCTACTTATATATGAAAACTGTAGTACTAATAATAGCTGCAACACATGAAGACAATACAGTTGTCGTGCTGGAAGCGCGAGCCATAGTTATCAGCTACTTGGCCTAAGCTGTCCGGTTCTGGTTTATATAGTCACGTGGGGTCGGGGATGACTCGGTCTTCTGATAATTAAGAAAGAAAATGAATAAGTGGGAAAAATCGTAACATTACCCTCTCGTTAAGGCAGTCATCCCGACTGCCATTAGGGCTCTTCCATCTCTTCTAGTTCTTCCTTCAGTGCTCTCCAATAGTCCTGAATGTACTCCATCCATGTTTCTCCATCTGGGTTTTGAACTTGAATTCTTTTTCCATCGTTTCGTTCGACAGTGTAAAAGTAATTCCATGTTCTGTTTCCAATTTCCTTGTATTCGTGCCCCACGATTTCTTTTATTGCTTTGGGGTTTACGATTACCTCGGCTGTTATTGCTCTTCCATGTTCCACTTGGCTCTGCTGATAGTCTTCTATCGCTTCTTGAGCGTTCTCCATGTCTTCTTCAGTTACCCAGTCATTGTGTTCCCTTGTCCAGCCTGTCCACTTTACGAAGTAGTCAGTTACCAGTCGAGAAGGTTGACCCTTCTTTCCTCTTACCCTTTGGGTTCGAGTGTCAAGGACTTCTTCAACTTCGTACTGTTCTTCATCTTCGATGAGGTCTGGTGGTGGTGGCGGTGGTAATTCTTGGTTTGGGAATGCCGGGGGTGTGTACGGTGTTAGGAGTTTCTCGTTGAAGCGGGGATGAATGCGCCAGTGAGGGGGAAGTTTGAGTTTATAAGCAGAGGTGCCTGCCTTTTCGAGGATTCGGAATGGGCCTACTCGTTTGTCATCGAGTTTCTTCTTTGGCCATGGGAGGTGGAGGTTGGTGGTGTCGAGCCAAACTAGATCGTCCTTTTTGTATGCTACGGCTTTGCCCTTTCGTTTGTCGTACTGGGTTTTCATTTTGGCAGCAGCTTCTTGGAGGGCTTGTTCGCATTTCTTGTGGATGTTCTGCATTTGCGACGCAAAGTTTCCGGCTGTGGGATTGGTGAAGGGGCTTCGGCGTTCTGTTTCTGGAACGACTCGGGGGTTGAGTCCATAGATGGTGAAGAAAGGGCTTTGGCCCATGGCAGAATGCTTTCGATTGTTGTGAGCGAATGCGGCTAATGCGAGCCATTCGTGCCAGTCATCTTGTTGATATCTAGTGAATATTCTCAGATATTTTTCGATTTCTTGGTTGACTCTTTCTGTTTGTCCGTCGGTCTGGGGGTGGAAAGCGGTGGAGGCGTTGGGGGTAATTTGGAGAATTCGGTAGAGGTCTGTCATGAATTTTGAAACGAATTGGGGTCCTCTGTCCGAGATTACGGTTCTTGGCATGCCATGAATAGCAAAGACTTTGTTGCGGAATATTTTGGCGGTTCCTTCCGATGTAAGAGTCCCATTGCACGCTACTGGGATTATTTCTTTCAAAAATCTATCTACTATAACCAAAATGGCGTCGTATCCGCTGGATTCTCTGAGACCGGTGATTAGGTCGACAGAGATATGGGTCCATGGTTCAGATGGGACTGCGTTGGGATGAAGAGGTGCTTTTCGTGCCTGCGTATTAGATTTGACTCATTGGCATGTCTCGCATCCTTTTACGTATCTCTCAATGGTTTGTTTGATCTTTGGCCACCAATACTCTCTTTGGACGAGTTTGTTGGTTTTGTCAATGCCTGGGTGTCCGGCAGTGAGGTGGTCATGGGACATGGCAATGATTTCTCCTCTTAGCTTCTCATCTCGGGGTACATAGATCCTTCCGGTGAGCATCAGGAGTCCTTTCTCCATTGTGATGCCTCGTTCGTGGTTTAAGGAATCAGAGATTCCTCGGTCCCACTTGTCGGTGCTCTCGGTAGCACACTTGATTTTCGAGTGGATGCTGGATGCGGTGGGCATGATCATTGCTCGGAAATGTTCAGGTTTGAGTACTACGATTTCATCGTTGTCCTCTTTTCCCTGGTTGTGATCATCCCTTCAGGATAGGAGATTGGCTTTTCGGTTTGCAGTGCCGGGCTTGTGATGTAGAGAGAAATGGTATTCGGCAAGCTCAGTAACCCAGCGGGCTTGTCGGCGGTTGAGCTTTTGGGGTTTCCGGAAATATTGAAGGTTCTGATGGTCTGTCCATACTTCAAAGTCGACAGCGGCTCCCATCAGGTAATGTCTCCATTTGGCGAGGGCGAGCATTATGGCAAGGAGTTCTTTGTCGTATATTTCATAATTCCTTTCCGTCGTCGTCAACGATTTTGAAAGGAATGCTACAGGTCTCCATTTGCCGTCCTGTTGCTGGCTTAGTACTGCGCCTATGGCTCCTTCACTGGAGTCTGCTTCTACTCTGAACTTTCCATCCTCTTTTGGCAGAGCTAGGATGACGTCTTCTGCCATTTGCTTTTTCAACTGTTGGAACGCTTGATTTTGGGCCACGCCCCAGTTCCAAGGGCGTTCCCGGTGAGTTGGGTCATGGGTCGTACAATCTTGGAGTAGTTTTTTATGAATTTTTGATAGAAATTCGTAAAACCCAGGAAACTTTGTAATTCCTTTTTCTTGGTGGGGGTTGGCCACTCCGTGATTCCTTTGACCTTGACCGGGTCCATTCTGACCGATCCTTCACTAATGATTACTCCCAAGTATTCTGTTTCTAGTACTTCGAATTCGCACTTCTCGGCTTTGAGGAACAGCTTGTGTTCCTGTAGGTGTCGAAGTACTCGTTGGACGATCTGTCGGTGCTCTTGGAGGTTTTTAGAAAAGATGAGGATGTCGTCGAGGTATATGGTCACTTTTCCTTCAGCGATCAGGTCATGGAAGATATTGTTCATCATCCATTGGAAGGTGGCGGGGGAATTGGTGAGCCCAAAGAACATGACTGTTGGTTCGAACAGTCCTCTGTTGGTGCGGAAGGCGGCTTTGTATTCATCGCCTTCTTTTATGCGTACATTGTTATATCCCCAGTGTACGTCTAGCTTGGTGAAGTACTTGGTGCCTCTGAGTTTGTCCATGAGGTCCGAAATGAGTGGTAAGGGGTATTGGTTTTTGATGGTCATTTCATTGAGCTTTTGATAGTCTTGGACGGGGCGAAGGGCGCCATCCTTTTTCTTTATGAAGAAGAATGGGGATGCGAACGGAGATTTTGAAGGACGAATTCTTCCAGTGGACAGGTTTTCGTCCAAGAATTTGTCAAGTTCTTCCTGTTTGTTTCGGTTCAGCGGGTATACTTTGCAGTCAAGGGTGTTGCTGGCGTTGGGGGTTAGTTCAATGGCATGGTCCCAGGGCTTTCAGTCGGGGAGTTCGTCGAAGTTGTCTTTTGAGAACAAGTCTTGGAAATCCCGATAGTCGGGGGGTACCATCTCTTCGAAACTCTTCTTTGGTTTCCCTTCGCTCGCCTTTGCGGCTAAATCATTGGCATGGTGAACTGCTCTGATTTCTATTTCCTCCGTCATGTCTACTGCTAATATAGTATCTCCTTCTTCCAACTCCTCGTCCCATCTGTCTTCTGGGTCTGCGTCTGGTAGGGTGAATGGTTGTTTTTGGCACTGGCATCGTCCGAATATGATTTTCTGTGTTTTCCAGTTGATGATGGGGTTGTGGCGAATTAGCCAGTCGTGCCCTAGAAATACTCTCCTTGTGCCTAGATCGGTAACTGCTAGGTCGATTCATTCGGAGTGTCCTCCGATGGTCATTCGGAGCTCGACAAAGTGAGTGACTTCACCGGCTTTATTTCGTGTGCCGTCGGCATTGTAGATGGGGATTGGGGCGCTGGTTGCTTGAGTTGGTAAATCATGCTCTTCTACGTACTTGCGGTCAATGGAGCTTCCAGTGCATCCACTATCGATAAGGGCGGTGGTTTTGAGGGTCTGTCGATTGGTGAGGGTTTCTAGGTGGATTTCAGTAGTCAAGTCTTTTGCTCCGGCCCGGGTGCTCCTTCGGATGTATCGGACCGGTTTGTGTAGTTCCTCCAACTGTTCGAGCGCTTGGGTGCGGGGAAGAGTGATGATGCGCATTAGCATTTTTCGATCTGCTTCTTCTTGTCGCATCTTGTGGGTCCAGTGCGTTAATATGGCACGTGCTTCGTAACTATCTGTCGCTTGTCTGATTGCGCGCCATGTCCATTCGGTTTCGAATGGAATCATGTATCCAGATTCCTCCTTCTCAATTGTCTTCAACTCGGTCCAGGCGTGATCCTTTTTCACCTGTGTCCACCATCTGTTGTATGCTTTCATGTCGGTGGCATTGGGGTCTCCCTTTTTGCGATAGCGATGTCCCTTGAGGTATGCTTGCCACTCAGGGTCATTGTCTTCATCGTATTCTTCTTCTGCCTTCTTCTTTGTCCATCTAGAACTGCTAGGGTTCATGGGTGTTTCCACCAGGACATTGCCGCCATTGGTAGCCGTTCTTTTGGCTCTGCAGGTTGGGTGTCTTGCCTCCGAAGGAGGACTTTTTCGCGTCGGGGATGGCCCGCATGCGTCTGCATTTTTGGCTGCAGCAGCCATTTGGTAGGACGTGTCGTCTTCGTCATCCGGTACCTCTTCTAGAGAAACTTTGCGTGAGTGTGGTGATAATGGAGGGGGACTTATCGGGTTCTGGGCGTGCCTACCACCCGTCTCGCGTGGCGGACGAGGCGCTTGTGCCCCGTCGGTTGAGAACTGTTCTGATCCGGGGAGGGACTTTTCCGCTCTGTCCCGTCCACCCTTAGTCGGGTTGTCCCCGGCATTCGGGTGCATGTCTACAGGAGTTGCAGTTAGTTTCCTCCAAGGGATCGCTCCTTTGGTCTTGCCACCCGGGGCTATTGCCACTCCGTGCTCCCTCTGCTGCAGCTGGTTGCGGTCAGGGATTCTTCTTTTTGGGGAAGCCGCACGCTTCTGCTTGCTGTCGTTCCTGGATCTGTAAACCTTCGACCGTCCTGGGAGAACCTCCTTCGGTGCGCGGTGCGGCTTATCCTGAGAGATCCCAGGCAAAGATCCCGAATGGGATTCGGCCGTAGGGGGAAGTATCGTCCCGCTTCCCGTCGGGGTTCGTTCCTTCTTGGCAAGGTACTCCTCGTCTTCCTGATCCATCATATTAGTTAGAATACTATACCGGTTCTGCGATTCTTTGAGTGCTTTGCTGGGGACGATGGAGAGGGGTATATTCGAATGCGTATGTAAAGGTCCTACAGAAGTATTATGAGTCCGTCCAGCAGTATGTAAAGCACTAAGAAAGGGTCCGGCTGACCGAGTAGAATCGCTTACTCGTTGGCCCCGTCTTTTACCTCCTCGACTCCCGAGGACGAGGGCGTCTTCTCCTCGTCCGATTCTTCCTCCTGTTCTACTGCCCGATTGTCACGGCGATTGTTGTTATTGCGGGTGAATCTTCCTCCTCCGTCCCTTGGCTTCCTCGGCTGTCTGCAGTCGGCGGTAAAGTGTCCTTTCTGATGGCAGTTGAAGCAGCGCCGCTCCCGTTGGATTCGGTCTATGTCCATTGGCTGTCCTTGACCGCCATAGACTGGTCCAGTTCCAGTGTTGGTACTGGAGGGTCCGGTTTCTCTTGGTGGTTGCGGCGGTGCGCTCTGGTTCCGGGGAGGCGGGGCTCGGTTGTCGTTGCGAGGCGGGGTCCGGTTGTTGTTGTGAGTCGGATTTTGCTGGTTTCGGGGATCTTGGGGGCGGTAACCTTTGTGGGTCCTGTTGAAGGCTCGCTTGACTGCTCGCTGGTCGTTAATCTGTATGATCCGATGCTTCCATTGGGGGTAAGTGAGGGGAATATTTTCTCCAGATGCGACGGCCATGGTGTACTCATCTGGTACCCCGGCTCGTACTGCCGCGACGATGTGGCTCTTCTCCCCTTGATCTTCCCATCTACCTGCGAGTTGTGCCTGTTGCTCCAGTTCCTGGAAATATCGGTTAGCGCCTCCGTCCTGCATTCGCAGTCCGTACATGCGCTGTTCATGCACTTCTTCTACTGCCGGGTCGGCGAACTCTTTTCGGACCACTTCGACGAAGTCTCTCCACAAGGGTAGGCGGTATCTGGCTTCAGTCTTGCTGAAGTATTTCTCCGCATGATGGACCCACCAGGTGAGGGCCTTGCCGCCGAAGTGGGAGGTGGCGAAGGTGATTTGTTGTGACTCCTCGTAGTAGCCCCGGTGTACTTCGAAGTACAGGGCGCACTGGAGGAAGAACCTCTGAATGTCATCATGCTTCCCGTAGAACATTTCGGGCATCCTCATCATGGTGGGTTTGACCCTGAGGAAAGGGGCGTCGGCATCAGCATGTCCTCGGTGATGTCCGGGGTTTGGGGCTGGGGGCATGCAGTCTGGCGGCGGTCTGGGTAAGGACCATAGGTCTCCACAGCCTCCGGGAGAGTCTGGGTCTGGGGCCGGCAGTGGTGGTCCTCCGGGAAAGGGGAAGTTATCGAGATCTGGTGGCGCATTGTTGGGATTAGGGGGAAGTCCGTGCTTCTTTCGCAGTGCGTCCAGATCGTTTAGCTTCTGGGTCGTCTCGTCCCTGGCAGTTTCTAGCCTTGATTCCTTGGCTAGAATGTCGTTGTAAAGGTTTCGGCGGGCCTGGGCCATGGCTTCTCGTTCTTCCACGGTTTCTTCGGGTGCTCCGGCGAATAGTTGGGATTTCCCTGGAATTGGGGGTCCGCCTCGTTGCCGGATGTTTCGTTTTGGTGGGGAGTCAGGAAGCAGTTTGGGAGGGGGTGGGTATAGCTCGTCGTAGCTGGGGATTAGCGCTTTTGCGTAGAGTGGAAAGTCTTTATTAAACATGAAAATGGCCTGCTCGTGGGCGGCGTGTACCCATAACCTTTTCATCTCCTCCTTGTCCTGTTCTTGCTCTGCTTTCATATATCGAACCCCCGACGTACTTGCCAACCATGAAATCTCTCCTACTATGTGCGCATGCCTTTCTTCAACTCTGAGGTCATATTCTTCTGCGACTTCCTTCTCAGTTAGGTATGTCTTGATCTCCAGATAGTCGTCATCGACCTCCGGCCATTCCGGTTCTCTGGCTGAGCCACTCGGCTCCACTGTCGACTCCGTCTCCTGAGTCTCGTCGTCCTCTTCCTCTTCCAGTATACGTAGGTTCCCTAGGTACGAGGTCGAGGGGGATGCGGTTCTGGCTGATTCGGAGGGAAGGGGGGTATACCACTCCTGCTGGGATTCGGATGGTGGCATGTCGGAGTGGGGGAACGTGATGGGTACGATGCCACCAGTTGCTTGGACTCTCTCCCTCTGTTCGGGGCTCAAGCTGCTCCATTCTCCCAGGAGTATAACTCAGTGGTTGGGGCCAAGGGTCGGTGAGTGGGCTGAAGGATCGTTGATAGATCCTTCTGAGCTCAATGGCGGCGCGGGCTTTGGAGATGTGGGCTGGACTGGGGGAGCGGGGCTCCTCGGAGGAGGGGCGGGCGGTGAGCTCCTCGGTGCTTTCTGTGTCGACCCTGATGATCTGGGCGACAGAGGTGGTGTATTCCGAGGCGTCCTCGTCGTAGAATGGGGCGGGGGTGCGGGCTTGGTAGGGGTGGTTAGGGAGATGCGGGAGGCCCCAAGGGCGAGTGCGCCCACACTGTCTTTCAGCTTCCCTGTCACTGTCTGCCAGGTACTCTTCGGCCTCTGGCTGGGGTAGGGGCTGTTCCTGCTTGAGGGTTTCAAGCTCGTACATCTGTGGGTAGACATAGCGTTGGCGGCGTAGGTTTGGAATCAGGACTCCTAGTCCTATGCCTATAATGACGATGGTGAACGGGACCAAGATGGCCACAAGGGCGATGTGGAACTCAGCGGGTGTCAGGTCTCTGGTTACTTGCATGGGTCTTTGCTTGCATCGTGCGCGAGGAAAGAAGGGAAGCTTCGAGCTAATTGTTAGACCCGAACCTCACGTGATCCAAACAAGAGTAAACTCGGGCTGTCTTGTGTTTGGACAGTCACCCGAGAGTCTCGTGGAGTTCGGATATAAGTGAAGGAGTTGGACTAAGTTCTTAGTCGAGCGAGTTAAGAGAGAAGTTCGGTATTAATAAACTTTAGCTCGAAGCTGAGGTATTACAGCGAGAGCTACCTACTTATATACGAAAACTGTAGTACTAATAATAGCTGCAACACATGAAGACAATACGGTTGTCGTGCTGGAAGCGCGAGCCGTAGTTATCAGCTACTTGGCCTAAGCCATCCGGTTCTGGTTTATATAGTCACGTGGGGTCAGGGATGACTCGGTCTTCTGATAATTAAGAAAGAAAATGAATAAGTGGGAAAAATCGTAACAACAGGAGTGTCCCACACCGTAGTTGTTAGAAACCGTTGCAGGCATCAACTAAGACAACCAAAGTGAGGACAAAACCTCGGAGATACATAGTAATAATTCTTACCAGCGTTGTCTGCAATGAGCGCAGCAGCATTAGCCTGCCCCACGGATAAGAACATGGCCGTGAAGGTGATCATGGCAATGGAGGCGAATTTGAACATCATTTTCGATAGAAGATGAGCAAGATTGCAGTAAATGACTATGAGCAGTAAATCCTTTGCGGACGGGGTTGTTGGGTAGAGAAATATCCCTTAGGCAAGGCTCTATAGGCAGACTAAATTCCATCTATATAATAATACAGTTTGCGCACAGCCACAGACCTGCTTATGTAAAATTAGCGGACTTTGAAATCTCCACCTCTCTTCTGTATGCACTGCCACGACCGGCTATTGTGTGACCGGTTTTGCCAGCACTGCCATGATTGGGACCTGCCTTTTCCGGCATCTGGCTCTTTCTGACACCAAGGGAGGAAAAACATTGGTATGCAGACTATTGCAGAAGCTGTTTGTGCTTAGGAAAATCTGTATTAATATGTACTTCCATAATATTAGCTATTATTTTGAAGGATGGTTGAACAAGTAACTCCTGCAATGACACAATATGTAGCATTAAGCATTTGTAAAGGGACATTAGGGCTGCATGCCATAACCATATTGTACAGGAATACAGTGTCCATGAGTGTCTGTAGCCATGTCAGGCTGCTTACCAAGTACCAACAAATATGGCATTGTATATGGCCCTCACAGCTGTAATTATACAGTCTGAAGCCATTAGTCTCCTTCAAGAGGTATGCTGATATTGAAACTGTTGAACATGTTAGAATGGAAACAACTATAAGAATGTAGTATAAGAAATGTAAAATAGAGTGGTATACACACCACAGTCAGGCATGTAGTCATTGTGAACAGCTGAGGTGTGGTAAGAGGAAAAATAAGTAGATATAGGCAGATATGTATAGGAGAAATAATCTGAATATAGAAGCATTGGTATGGTGGAATATGCCAGATAGGCTGAATATCTGACAGAGCACCCTCTATGTAATATTTACAATAAGGTTTTGCACTATTGCTGTATGGTACCATATCTTTACTATTGTCAGATGGTTCTATCAATTTCGGATCATGAAGGTCTTATACAGCTACTTTAAAACAGATGAATATACATACTTCAATTGGTGCAAGAGAGATATAAAAGACTAAGGTATCTGGGTAACTACAGTGATGCTATATAATGATAGACTGGAGGTAGTATGGTTATATATATATGGTAAGAAAGAATGAGCATTGATCATCACATTTTCATGTCATCAATTTAATACAAAGAGAATATGTAAGAAGTCACACAGTATCTCAGCCTTTCTATCCATGTGAGAGCAAAAGCTGAGAGTGCAAACACTAACTACATGGTATAAGTATGCTACAGAGTCTGTGGAGATAAGCACTAAGAAGGAAGGAAAGTAATTAATCTGAGGAGCAGTGGAGAAAGAGGATCATTGTTTGGAGCAAAGCTGTCAGAGTCACTTGATGAGTGAGGCACAATCTGAGGCTTGGAAAGCCAACATAATATAATCAGTAAATTAAAGAGTGATGTAAGTAATGAGTAGAGCAATAAGTGTAAGGTATATGTACCTCATTCAGGCATATACTGGGTGAAATGACTGAGCAACAATGGTATCTACCTGAGCCAAATTATATAGGATCAAAACAAAGGAGTGTGTTACTGTGTAGATATATGACATGGACCATACATCTCCTTCAACTGTACAATTCCAGTTAGGCTGACATTTTCAATAACAATCAACAAGTCTCAAGGCCAGTCAATCACCTATGTGGGTTTGAATATGTCCTTCTGAAACCTATTTTTTTACATGGATGGCTCTATGCAGCACTTAGCTACTGCACCATGACTTTTGGACATGATTGAATTTGAGTTTTATTTCCAGATGCAAAAAGTACAAATAGTTTAAATATTGTATATCCTGAAGCTCTATCACAGTCATATTATGTATCTTCTCTCAAACTAACACCTCAAGATTGGAGTAATAAGCTGGGTTTGGGGCAGGCCCCAACAAGCTGAAGTCCTGTGTCGCAGTCAGGTTGCTGGGTCCCGAGGTACGAGGGCCCAGCAATCGTGACAAAGACATGGGGTGGAAGCTTGTCTATATTATAATACAGGTGGACCACAGCCACACAATTTGCTTATGTAAGATTAGCGGACTTTGAAAATCTCCACCTCTCTTCTGTACGCACTGCCACGACTGGCTATTGGGTGACCGGTCCTGCCAGCACTGCCACGACTGGGACCTGCCTTTTTTGGCATCTGGCTCTTTCTGACACCAAGGGAGGAAAAATGTTGGTATGCAGACTATTGCAGAAGTGGTTTGTGCTTAGAAAAAATTGTATTAAAATGTACTTCCATAATATCAGCTATTATTTTGAAGGATGGTTGAACAAGTAACTCCTGTAATGACACAATATGCAGCATTGAGCATTTGAAAAGGGACATTAGAGCTGCATGCCATAACCATATTGTACAGGAATACAGTGTCCATGAGTGTCTGTAGTCATGTCCAGTTGTTTGTAGCTGCTTACCAAGTACCAACAAATATGGCATTATATATGACCCTCACAGCTGTAATTATACAGTCCAAAGCCATTAGTTGTTGAACGAGACACGTGATACCCGACTCTTTCCTATACTATACGCCGCCGTTCCTTACTTTTTACCACTCCTATACTTCATTCCGCTAGTACATATACCTCATAGTTACATCCGCAACCTCAGTCGTTTCCACCTTTACTGTGCCGACTGAGGTATGCGCTACTTAACTCTTATACCTGATACACTTACTCACACGCTCCTTAGTTCTCACATATTGTTCGTATTACTTTAGGTACGGTATACTACCAACCAATACAGTCGTTTCCACCTTTACTGTGCCGACTGAGTTCTCACATATTGTTCGTATTACTTTAGGTTATGTGGCCCCGGCCCTGCCTTTGAACCAGTCAAGAACACGCAGTATATTTTACCCACAAGAACGACTCACTACCCACAATTACCCACACGAAAAATCGTAACCCCTAACAATGTCGACGACCAGCCCATCCATTACCCAGCTCCCCGAAGCCTCACAATTCAATGGCAAGAACCTCGCATCGTGGAGGATCAAGATCACTGAAATTATCAGTGGCAAAGGCTTATGGGGGTATGTGGACGGGTCGATCCCATGCCCACCTACCACACAGACGACTGCGGGCACGGCACCAACTGCTACTCCGCTCCCACCGGACACCACACCACTCTACTCTTCCACACCGTCGTATGATGAATGGAAATTTTGTGACTCCCACGTACGCTCTCATATTATCCTCAACGTCTCGGACCCTATAGGTTTAGGGGTTAAGACGACGGGAACGGTGAAGGAGGCATGGGACTCAATTATAAGTACCTATGCCGTCCAAAATGATATGGCCTTGTCCGAAGCCCAACGTATCCTCGGGATTACCAAGTACACCGAGGGTGCCGACATGGATGCCCATATTCAGGACCTTCGTACGAAACATACCGCCATCGATAACCTATCCGAGACTGGCCGTGAATTGAATGATAAGGACTTCAAGGGAATAATCATACGTTCCCTCCCTACCACGCCGAACTGGATGTCAATTGTACCCTCCCTATACCAGTGCAAGATGTCAGTCGAAATCATTTCCCTCTTACAGACGCACCATATTACCCTATACCCTGCCAAGCCTGACTCGTCACTCGCCCTGAATACGAAGTCAGCCACGGGTAAATGGTGTTCCAACCCCGACTGCAAGGCTCGTAAGCGTTCAACCCACAATATTTCGGACTGCTATTGGCCTGGGGGAGGAAAGGAGGGTCAATTCCCTGAGAATTTCGGACGTAACAGAAGAAATAATCAGGCGAATACGGCGTCAAACACACAGGCAGTTACTGCCCCCACCATACCGCAGGCGAATCTGACGATTGCCCATGTGCCCCACATTGCATTCATGGCGCATACGCCCAATGTCGAGAATACGAAGCGAGGTGTGATAGTGGAGGACATACTGTTTGAGGGTAGCATCACTGTATTCACAGGAGAGAGTGATACCACATTATTTTCACCAGTCAATGACAAGTTGAGTGAGGAAGAAATGCCCGACCTGGAGGACGTCAACGACGACTCAGAGGATGAGTTCGAGCTCACCAGTACGCCCACTGACTCAGACTTCGAGGAGATCACTTCACCATCCATCTCTGATTTTGACATGCTCGACTTAACCGAGATTGATGATGATGAGGCCTCAAAATTGGACCTCAACCTCTTTGAAGTAGAAGAATACATTTGCGACACACCTATCGCAGACAAAGCATACGTCTCGACGACGTTTGAGGGTCGAAAGCCTACCAAGTCGCTTCATTTCTTGGACTCGGGCACCAGCGATCATTTTCTGAAGGATCGTAAGGGCTTTACGGAGTACACCCCACAACCTTTCCGTACTGGATCCTCTGCAAAGCAGTCGGAGGGAGGTTTCGCAATCCTGGGCGTTGGAACAGCTAGTAAACTTTTCCGTCGGAAGACTGGGGAGAACAGATT
This sequence comes from Armillaria luteobubalina, assembly GCA_030435615.1. Lineage (NCBI taxonomy): Eukaryota > Fungi > Basidiomycota > Agaricomycetes > Agaricales > Physalacriaceae > Armillaria > Armillaria luteobubalina. The sequence goes on from JAUEPU010000127.1 coordinate 34,671, forward strand.
AGTGAGACTGACGTTTAAGAATGCATTGTACGCACCCTCCCTGGCGGCAAACCTGATATCTGTCAGTTCGCTTGATGCTGCAGGATTCTACATGACGTTTGGCGGAGGGCAAGCAGTGGTGAGAGACGTAAATGGCACCGAAATCTTCACAGGCCACGGCGACGGTGGTATGTACGTACTAGAGTGTGTCGACGAGGATGGGGAGATACCTGCTGGACACTTTGCGATGTCGTCGAGGAGTAATCCGACCTCCCTATGCCAATGGCATCGTCGTCTGGTTCATGCGGGCATTGAGACTATTGAGGCAATGGCTTCAAAGAGCCTCGTCGATGGGCTAGCAGGAGGTATTACGGACAGAAACGTCGAGGGGAAGTGCGAGGACTGCCTCATGGCGAAACAAACACGTCGCCCGTTCGATGAACCGACTGACCCAAATGTGGAACCCTTGGAACTCGTGGCTACGGACCTGTGGGGGCCTAGCCGTGTGTTATCAAATGGGGGAAAACTATATTTTATGCCGATTGTGGATAGCGGCACTTCCTTTAAACACGGAGTGTTTCTTGCCGATAAATCTGACGAAACCACCATCCAGGCCTTTGACGATTACCGAGTAATGGCCGAGAACCAAATGAATCGACGTGTGAAGAAGTTACGCGCTGATAATGCGTTTGCAGGGTCAAAGTGGGTCGACTACTGTAAAGAGCATGGGATTCTTCTCGAATTGACGGCGCTATACTCGTCTGCAGAGAACGGACTGGCAGAGCGAGCTATCCGAACTACCATCCAGGACACACGAGCTTTGTTGCGGGATTCTGGGCTGCCTCACAAGTACTGGGCTGAGGCTGCCGCGGTATCAGTGTATACAAGAAATCTGATACCATCACGGCGACACCCGAATTGCGTCCCTGCAGAGCTTTGGACTGGTAAATGACAGGACGTCTCGCACCTCCGTGCATTTGGAAGCATGTGCTGGGCGAAAATCCCTACGGTGAATGGTCAGCAAGTTACCGGCGGAAGCAAATTGGACGATCGCTCAATCAGGGCTCGATTACTAGGGTATGCATCCGGGGGGCATTACAAATTGCTTGATGAATCTGGCAAGATCTTTGTCTCCCGTGATGTCATATTCAAGGAAGGTATGCCGCATCGCACGCTGTCAGCTGTGGGGGAGACTGAAGCGAACGGCAACCTCTTTCCCAATGTATTCGAAGAGCAACCGATCCAAACAGCTGACACGTCGACCTTCGCTGACCCTACGCCTGATGACAACCTCGAAGATGCCGCCATTCAACCAGATGTACCCGATCCAGTTCCACCACCGCAACCACGTCGTTCAACGAGAATCTCGAACTCAACACGAGCAGCCACCGAGTCCCATGAATACCAGCAATCTGAAAGGCATGCCAAGGATAAGGGGGAGGACTGGGCTACCAACTCCATACATCCGCACGCTGCAATAGCACAGATGAGGAAGCTGGGCATGGAACTTGACGAGTACGTAGCTTTCCTTGCTGACACCAAGGCTTCACACCACATCCCAAAGACGTATAAAGAGGCCATGCGACTAGATTCAGAACGATGGGGAGCAGCCATGGACGACGAGTACAATATGCATATTCGCAAGCATACCTGGGACCTCGTACCGGCGACTCCAGACATGAATGTGATGGAATCTATGTGGGTATTTGATATCAAGTGGGACGGTGACAGGAACCGTGTACGTGACAAGGCTAGGTTGGTCGGAAAAGGGTACACCCAGCAACTCGGAGTCGACTATAACGAGACCTGGGCAGCAGTGACACGCCTCGAGTCGGTTCGCATGACGGCGGCTATCGCAGCAGGAATGGATCTCCATCTCTGGCAGGTCGACTTTGTATCAGCATATCTGAATAGCGAGACGAAAGAAGATATATATATGCGCCAACCGGAGGGATACGTCGTACCTGGCGAGGAAGACAAGGTCTGTAAGCTAGTTCATACCGTTTATGGGACAATGCAGGGAGCCCACGACTGGTTTGAGACCTTGGCGAAGACGTATGACGAACTCGGATACTATACCTCCCGAGCCGACCCTTGCGTCCGAACGAAGTGGGAGACCGACGGTTCGTTCACCATTACCGACACGTATACAGACAATGTATGGGGAGCTTCGACAAGCACCGAGGAAGCTAGCCGAAGGAAAGGCGAACTAGCTGAGCGCTGGGAAATCAAAGATGTGGGGGAGAAAAGTTACTTCCTGGGCATGCGAGTGGACCAAGACCTTGAAGCTGGAACGGTACGCCTCTCTCAACGACCATACTGGGAGCATGTTATCAAGAGGTTTGGGCTGCAAAAGGTACCACCTCGTTCGACGCCTATGCCAGTTGGGACCATACTCGATTCAACTATGGGACCATCCTCGAGTGATGAAGAGGAGGAGATGGCGGACAAGCCATACCGTCCAGTACTCAGTTCAGTAATGTGGGGACAACTCGCAACTCGACCCGACCTTGCGTACGTCGTTAGTGTGCTATCTCGTTTTCAAAATAACCCTGGATTGGCACATTGGACCTCCCTAATGCACGTTATCAGATATATCAAGTCGACTATCGACTTCGGGATTACATATTCACGCAGTGCACCCCTCAAACCGATGGGATTTGTGGACACTGACTATGGAGGCTGTAAAGATACTCTGAGGTCTACCTCAGGGTATGTCTTCATGATGTCGGGTGGCCCCGTCGCCTGGAGCTCGAAGCGTCAGGCCACGGTTGCCCTGTCTACCGTCGAGGCAGAGCTCGTGTCACTCACTCGGGCTGCCCAGCAATTGAAGTGGATGTTTTCGTGGCTGCAAGAGGTTGGATTGGAACAGGATAAACCGGGGGTACTCAAATGCGATAATCGTGGGGTGGTGTCGTTGACAAACACGACTCGTAACCACCACAAGATTAAACATATCGATATTCGCGAGCATTATATCCGTGAACTTGTGCGCGCTGGCAAAATCAAGGTCGAATTTATTCGCGGAAAGGTCAACGCTGCGGACCTCTTCACGAAACCTTTGCATCGTGACCACCACTACCGATATCTCGATGACCTGAACCTTAGCGACTGACCTCCCGTGTCTGGGGGAGTGTTGAACAAGACACATGATACCCGACTCTTTCCTATACTATACGCCGCCGTTCCTTACTTTTTACCACTCCTATACTTCATTCCGCTAGTACATATACCTCGTAGTTACATCCGCAACCTCAGTTGTTTCCACCTTTACTGTGCCGACTGAGGTATGCGCTACTTAACTCTTATACCTGATACACTTACTCACACGCTCCTTAGTTCTCACATATTGTTCGTATTACTTTAGGTACGGTATACTACCAACCAATACAGTCGTTTCCACCTTTACTGTGCCGACTGAGTTCTCACATATTGTTCGTATTACTTTATTAGTCTCCTTCAAGAGCTATGTGGTTCATAAATAGTGATGGAGGGCATGGAGCCCTAAGGGACATATCTGTCAGAGCTTCTTTGTCAAGACACTACTATTATTTGGGACAATATTCTAATACAGAATTGCTCTGATATTGAAACTGTTGAACATGTTAGAATGGAAACAGCTATAAGAATGTAGTATAAGAAATATAAAATAGAGTGGTATATGTAAGAAAACCTGCTCAGCCTTATCTGTCCATATGGGAGCAAAAGCTGAGGTGTGCAATACAAGGTACATGGTATATAAGGTACTGTAAAGTCCAAGGAAGCGAGGATGTAAGTATGAAGCAATTTGTGGGAATTAAAGCAGATGAGTCTCAGAAGACTGTCCAAGAGGTGGATCATTGCAATGATGAGCAAGAAGGCACCATGACAGTGTGCAAGGCACTCTTGAGGGCATGTAAATCAACAGTATACACACCACAGTCAGTCATGTAGTCATTGTGAACAGCTGAAGTGTGGTAAGAGGGAAAATAAGTAGATATAGGCAGATATGTATAGGAGAAATAATCTAAATATAGTAAGTAAGTTCAGTCAAAAACATGAAACATTGGTATGGTGGGATATGCAAGATAGGCTGAATATCTAACAGAACAACCTCTATGTAATATTTACATTAAGTTTTGCACTATTGCTGTATGGTACTATATCTATAATGGAGGTCTTATACAGCTACTTTAAAAACAGACAAATATACATACTTCAGTTGGCACAAGGGAGGTATAAAAGACTAAGGTATCTGGGTAACTACAGTGATGCTACATAATGATAGACTGGAGATAGTATGGTAAGATATATATGGTAAGAAAGAATGAGCATTGATAAGTAAAGAAACAGTATAGTATGTGGATAATATCTCCAATACATTGCATTTTCATGGCATCAATTTAATACAAAGAGAATATGTAAGAAGTCATGCAGTATCTCAGCCATTATGTCCATGTGAGAGCAAAAGCTGAGAGTGCAAACACTAACTATGTGGTATAAGTATGCTACAGAGTCTGTGGAGATAAGCACTAAGAAGGAAGGTTGAGGAGCAGTTGAGGAAGAGGATCATTGTTTGGAGCAAAGCTGTCAGAGTCATTTGATGAGCAAGGCATGATATAAGTCTTGGAAAGCCAACAGAATATAATCAGTAAACTAAGGAGTGATGTAAGTAATGAGTAGAGCAATAAGCATAAGGTATATGTACCTCAGTCAGGTATATACTGGGTGAAATGACTGAGCAACAATGGTATCTACAGCTGAATTGTATAGGATCAAAACAAAGGAGTGTGTTACTGTGTAGATATATGACATGAACCATACATCTCCTTCAACACAATTCCAGTCAGGCTGACATTTTCAATAACAATCAATAAGTCTCAAGGCCAGTCAGTCACCTATGTGGGTTTAAATATGTCCTTCTGAAACCCATTTTTTTTACATGGATGGCTCTATGCAGCACTTAGCCACTGCACCATGACTTTTGGACATGATTGAATTTGATTTTTATTTCCAGATGCAAAAAGTACAGATAGTTTAAATATTGTATATCCTGAAGCTCTATCACAGTCATATTATGTATCTTCTCTCAAACTAACACCTCAAGATTGGAGTAATAAGCCGGGTTTGGGGCAGGCCCCAACAAGCTGAAGTCCCATGTCGCAGTCAGGTTGCTGGGTCCCGAGGTATGAGGGCCCAGCAATCGTGACGAAGACACGGGGCGGAAGCTTGTTTGCAGAAACATGCCTGCGTTTGCAAAGATTTCGTGAGTTTCAACAGACGGGGCTCTCACACCGAAGAAATGTGCTCACAAGAGGTTTCAAGGAGACACATAGTCCACGAGACATCGCCAAATGGACATGACTTGTATAGGTTGCGATGAGACGAGTAGATGCTACATACTACACTCCCAAGGATACCAAAATAATTCAATGGTCGGAGTCAAAGTAATGCACAGGTCCTGATCTCTTTCTGTCTATTTGGAATTTTTAGCATCTGCTGGTCAACATTTTACTTGGGGTCATCAGGTCTGGAAGGACTCATTGCATCGAAGCGAACAGCACTTGCGGAACGTTGCACTTGAAGACAGTGCTAAGATATTGTGACGCAGGCCTGCACAGGTTACTGTCTGATATCGGAATTATCTTTGATGGCACTCACCAGTTACTCGTTATAGCAACTTTTGTAATGTGGCATGGCTTCAGAGTTCTGCTACAGCAGTGAACGAGTTGATTCTAATGTTTGCTAGCTCAAATGGACAGTGGTCGATGGAAGCGCAGTATTAATTCAGTCCTACTTACCGGGCTGGAATTTCGATTTTGTGTATGGGAACAGTCACCCGCTATGACATTCCTACCTAGACGCGGCTACCCTTCCGTAAATCCTGAAACAAGATCTTAGAATTCTGGTTTCGAGGCTCCAGTACGCCTCAATATGCCTGGCCCGTTTCGACATACTCAACAAGTGACCCCCCACACACACTGATAGTTTCAACAAATTCACTTCGACAGCCTGTGTGCCATGTGCTCAGTGCGGCGCCACAAAAATCTGACATTGAGACTAATTATAACTCACTGTCGTCGGGCCACTTCTTTGTCATTGAGCCAAGGAATTGAGAACGCGTTTCGGAATGCGTGCCATTTATGAAACATTCATGGCCAAGGACTCCGCTCCTTCGCATTTGGGACTTGTAAAAGCACGAGTCGCGTTACTCACCTATAAAACTCAGCCAATTTCGACCATACTATCCAACAACCACGCTCGCACAGTTATAACCAGCGTCTTGCATACCATCTATCCACATACAAAGATGATATTCCAACTCAAGTTTACCGCTATGGCATTGGCCGCCGTCCTCCTCTTCGCAGGACAGGCAAACGCCACCGCAGCTAACGCTGGTATGCATCCAATTCCCTTCGCGACCATGACAGTCTTCGCTGACCGTGATGTTTTCAGTCGACGCGTGCAACGGGAGCAACCACTACTCTGTCGGACACTCCTGCGCCTTCAAGGACTCTCAAGGCAGTAAGTAGCAAATTTGGAACGTACATTCCGAAGCTCATGGTTTCGCAGCCTGCCGAAACAACAACTGTGGCGTGCTCGTTTGTGTCCCCAACTAATGCGGTTGCATTACGAAACATTGCAAAGAGCTAGATAGTCCCTATAGTAGCTCGTTGTTTTCACAAATTCTATGCATGTTCGTCAGGCGTCTTCAAGCTTGTGGTGACATCGCGAGTCCGAATAGCAGCGCTGTGCATTCGTTAAGCTGATGGTCGCAGTCAAAGGCAATAAGAAAAATTACCATAAAGTAGGCGAGGAACTAAATCATTCTGGAAAATATTTATCAGCATCGAGTTCTTACACAAGGAGACGCCTATTATATCGGTGAAGAGAGGTGAAACTGCGACCGTAAAACTTGAATATCCGGACTGAGTTGCCGTACGCGAGGCCGGTTCCGACGCCTGCAGCCAATGAACGAATCTGTATCCATAATAGATATATAACAGCATTCCTTGCATGCTGTCAGTGTTCCAGAGATTAGCGACGTCCTGACCTAACCTCTTTGTTTTTGCATTAACTGTTATCAGCGTCTTCCTCTTCGCAGGACAGGTAAACGGTGTCGCAGTTCATGGTAGGGTTACAAGTTTGGCGCGACAGTAACAGTCTTTGCTAGCCATGGTAGGCCACGATATTCTCGGACCACACGTGCAACGGCTACAACCATCACAGTGAGAGGCACTCTGCGCCTTCCAGCACACTCAACGCAGTCCACTGCGAATACGCACATTCTAAAGCCAACCGCCTCGTAGCCTGCAGGATCAACGGTTGCGGTGTCCTTACCCGCGTCCCCAAATGAGGAGATAGATAGCGGTGACGTCAGTATACCACACATTGCGCCAGTTAGTTTCGAGCTTTCTTGCTTTGCTCAGGAAATTCGCGAGTGACATACACGGAAACTATATCCTCTAGATCGCACATCATGATGATCAGCAGTGACATGACGGTATAGAAACAGAACCTTACTATGAAATCTATCAGCCTCTACCTTCTAGACACGATATACTCTAAGAACTTCTGCCACTGTCTATGCCATTTCTCAAGGGCGATCTTTTTCCAGTGTGGTTCAAGCATTGAATGCTAAATTTGCCTCGTCAAAAATATATTCTTGACGAAGGACGATCACGATACCTTGATGCTATCTCTAGCCATCGCGCCTAGCTGAATAAGACCAGTAACTTCACTTGATACAAGTACCTACAAGGATACATCAATGACAGCACAGGGTAAAATACCTTGAAAGTTGAGAGCCATACCTGGAAAAAATCGAAAGACAACCCCATGTTACCGAAGACCGAGGGGTCATCAGAGCACAGCGCCACAGCGATTCCGTAGTTGAGAAGAATCGGAAGCGGATGCATGGGCATCGAAGATGTCAGTCTCTGCGAGACCCAGTCAGAGGGAAGTAGGTAAAGAGCCTGGGCCACACAGTACCAGAATTTCATTACTAAGAGAGATTTTAGCTAGAATGAGATATATGGAAAGAAGACGCCTACGAGATCGGACACACTTCAAGCGCAATGTTCTTCTCTCTACATATGTTCATCAGCTCAGGATGTTTGACAAGAGAAAATCTACGGGATGGTGAGTAAACTCATCAAAAGGTCAGGTAAGGCGTGACATTACCCGTGTCCGATCCTCTTCGTTCCTAGAAGAATTGCATCATAGAGATTCATGTCAGCCTTGGAACCGTCACCAAGGGTCTCTCCAGCATGAAGTATAAACGGTATATCGACGCCAGCATCCTTCTGCATATGACGAAAGTTTAACAGTTTCTCTGTGTAATGCGACAACGGGTATAGGACGTTTTCATCCCCAACAAGATCGAAACCTTGGATAATGAGAGTCAACGTGGAGGACTAGATGGAAAAGAGGGTGTACCTGCAATCAAGTGCGGGAACTCTTTCTTGAGCGCGATACAATCTTCGAAATACCAATCCAACTCGTCTGGTTCAAGGAAACGAAGGGTACTGTAGATAATCTGCATCGTAGAGTCCAGTTTAAGCTCGTCTGAATGAGGAGGATACGAACCTTTCCTCCAACAAATTCGTCTTCTCTTCCTTGAGCCTTCAAATCAACAATAGTCTCCTCCAGGACGGACTCGAAGATCATGAGAAGGTCTCTATGTGTTACATTCTCAACACCATCGGCATTCACCATGGTTCTGTGAACGGGGACTCCGTGAACGGCATATGTTGTTCTACACGGGTACGTACTTGATCCAAAAATTGACCCTCGGCTCGACATACAGAATCCCATCCTCTATGGAGCTCCGGATGAACTCGCGGATATACTTGGTAAAAATCGGCGCGTAATGTATAAGACCCTATGATAAAGTTGTGAGGACTTGCAAGATGAAGAAGAAAAAAGAGCCTACATCCGCGACCCGGAATGTACTAGTAAATTTTTGCCAGATCTGAAGAACAAATGAGTCCCGCACTTAACGCTATCAAATCGATGTAATGACTACCTTGGTGACAGTGTTGTGTGTTCCATACGCCTCTGCCGGATTGATCGTCAGGCAGCCAAGAATCCATCGATCGAACCCGTCTGGACCTCCTAGTGCCGGGTCGAACTGCTGTCGGGCCTGAGCCAGAGAGATCCAGGAGTCCGGGACATAGGATGGTGAAGTAAGAGATACTGCTTCGATGTTATGCAGCTCTGCAGGAAGCGCCTTGAACTTTGGGAGAGCAGTATTCAGAGTCTGAGCATTGATAAATTGGGGAACTTGAATGTGAATTGACGGCTCTTGCAGTCCGAGGTCGTATAGGAATGAGGCGTTTACTGTCGCGTCGAGATGGGCATGCAAAAGCGCGCCCTTGGGCATCTGGACGAAGTGTAAGAGATCCGGTCATTGTAGACGATAGACTATGCCATACTTTGCATAGAATCTTGAATATTTCGGTTTGGACGATGATACTCCTGCCTGCACATAGATAAGTGAAATCCCTGGATGACAGCAGATCAACACACCTGTCAGAAACTCCATCCCGGGGAATGGATGAGGTATGGATGGATAATCTGCACTCCATACAGACTCGGCCTCAGCGGCACGAATACTACGCATCAGGCCGTCTGCCTCTATCTCGAGAGCAGACAATTTATCTTGATCCAAAACGTCCAGACGAAGAGAACGATCCTTGGATATCAGTTCCTTGCGCTTGACTTCGTAGTCCGCGAGCTCAGTGGTCAAAGGCGACATCGTGGTGGTATGTAAAGACGCGAAGGGAGCATATGCCGGATGATGCTGACCATGTGCCACAAGGGATGCGTTTGCAGACGGCAACGACCGATATGGATTCGATTACATCTCGTCCCATCATTGCATGGCACGGTACAATGGTGCAAATACTCTAGGAGCCATCATCAGCATCACGACGACAGAAATAGTAGCGAACTGGAGCAGTCACCATTCCGTTATATATGCAGGCAGACTTTTCAGATTGATGGTGTCCAGCCAGTGAATGGCGGTGAACCTAGACGCTGCGACAAAGACGTCGATTGATTGATTAGTGGGGTTGATCGTGACCTACGGTCACGACCACGACCATGGCCACCTTTTCCTCCTTCCAGTTCGGTGGCAGCTCCTCCTATGTGCTATGATCCTTGAAGCTTTGCTTGGCACTGTCTGGTACCTGATCACTCCTCGACATGGAATATATCAAGCATGAGGCCGTTGTTCCCCTGCAACCTTCAGAAAACGGAGGTGCCCGTACGTTGCCGTATGAATACCATACGTTTTGGTGCTCACCAGTCGAATGTTAGCTCGTTCACTTTCTCTCAACTGAATGGTATCGTTAGGCTGGCGACATTGTACTGCCTCGCCTCGGACCGCCCAGGATTTTACCAATCTTACCCCCTCATCAAATTCACGGCTACTTAAAAGGTTACTACCCCGATGATGACCTGCCCAATGACGTTAACTCCCGTCAGCGGCGCATTCAAGCGCTTTTTAGAGCCGTTGAGAGGACTGATCTGCCGAGAGTTTCCCATCAGGACCATAGTCTTAGCGCCGTGGTGAGAGAGGCATCGATATCTCAAAGGTAGTACTGTGTACGTTGATGTCGAGGCACATCGAGTTTGTCATGACCGTGACGTCGACTAAGTTGACCGTTGCGCCGACAGTGGCACATGCCAATCGACCAGCTCTATACTACGCCTTACTACGCCCACGACCGCGACTGTACTGCGTCAACTGGGGCAGTGCAACCATGCAGCATTAAATATGTTTGAGCTCAGAGAAACACTTACTGACCTTAGGTCGATATCCGAACCCGGAAGCTTCTTTTACATCACCAGGGCGTTGGCTACTGCGCAGGAAGCCAAATTGTGCGGAGACTTGACGAAAAGCCTGGCGAGGAGGTGTGTGCCAGTATATCTAGCAACGAAACTTCGTCTCTGATCAATTCTGGCAGTGGTGCAAGCTACGAGATTATATTATAGTTATACCAACCGCAATTGCAATTTGCGACCTCATGCCCTTTTCGTACAACTTTCAAAGGATAAAATTGCCAAGCAACAGCGGGCTGTACGACTAAATACTGGCATCTTTCCCATTTCAAACGTATACCAGATGCGCACTCGTCGGCATGATAGAGAAATCCATCAGAGTGGCATCCTCTCCTTGAGGTCATTTGCTAGCTGCTCTCGAAGATTTTAAGGACAGATGTCAAGTAGCCAATGTTCGAAGAACCTACTGGGCGTCGGTGGCATTCTTCTCCGAAGCAATACCATCTAGGCAAAGGACTAATTTCGTCTCGCATCCCGTCAAGGTCTGAAAACTGTTGCACGCTCCCTTGGCTTCCGTACAGAAGTGAGCAGTCGAATTCTCGGAGGATACAGTGTACTACTGACTGGTCAGAATCGGGAGGCCGATATTCGCAGCGTCCTCGAAACAGAAGCAGTATTCACATATCAAAGCAGCGGACGCAGCCAAGAGGTGAATGTAGACGGAGAGGACGATGTTCAGCTTCATCAGTCTAGCTAGGGCGGGGGATGGTTAGTCTCGACGGGAAGGCTTATATATATGACTTGGTGCTGAGAATCATCATAGAATCGAAGGTCATGCCGAGCAGGATGTCCGCGTGGGCATCGATATTGACACTCTCCATAAGGAGAGGGTTGTGAGTATGAGACCACAATAGGCACCCGAGAAGAAGCTGTAAGGCGAATAATCATCGAGCCATTGCTGCATCCAGCATTCCAAGCTGGGTGAAGCATGGCAATGGGGTAGTCAGGCGACGGAGGAGGCTGTTGTCCACGACTTGTGAGAAACCTGCTAATTCACAGCTATGCCGCGTACCCATCGATATGTGTTCCTCCAAAGCCCTGACAGTGCTCCAAATGCACTACTATTCGCGACTAGGCACGGATCATTGGATAAAGTTGGATGGAATTTACTACAAGAAATCTTCCGATAATCAGGCGGGCGTTCTCAAAGCATTGGGGTGGATAACCCACCGCGACCAGATCTGGTTCGCAGAACCAACGACACTATGGAGGCAGTTGGGGTGGGAATCACGTTGAGCCCGACCTTCGTTACTATGGTCTCTGGGCTAAACAACACATAGATCGCATGTCTTATAGCTCTATCGTTGCTTGACTGAGTGATCGACTCCGAGGTGGAGAAAGTTGAAAACTGGTGATGGTCATCATCGCCGCTTCGGACAATTCCGAGCAGCATCGGCGCGAAGAACTGCGGGACTGCCAGAACTCGGAGTGATATCGGGCGCGACAGGACTTATCTTATCCTCAATCTGGAATACGGATGCCCTTCTTGGTATAAAAATGCGACTTGACCGAAAGGACCAGAGTATCACTGAATGCCTATCGTATTATTGAAAGAATTTATTAACAGGCCCCTTGACTATCTCATTGTGGGAGGTGGAACGGCTGGCTTTTGTCTTGCTGCTAGGTATGCCCAATCTTACTCTAATCCATGTATTATGCTGAGAATTGGTAGATTGAGCGAGTCCCGGGATACCATTGTGGGCGTACTTGAAGCCGGCGAATACAATCCTAAAGTGCCTGTCATCGATGTTCCGGGTTCACCTTTCGCTTTCCCGTCACAAAGCACAGTGTCTGATCATTTTCAGGCTTCCTCGGGGGTGCGGTTGCAAATCCTGCTTACGACTGGTCATTCTATAGTGAGGACCAATCACACGTCAATGGTAGGAAGATGCGCTTGCCTCAGGGCAAGGGCTTAGGCGGCTCGTCGCAGGTGAAGAAGGATTTGCTCCCTCGAGGCAATGACACATTCTAAGATGTGTAGATCAACTTTCTCGGAATAGTGAGGCCATCGAAGGACGAGTATGATGCCATTGAAGAGCTAGGAAATGAGGGATGGAACTGGCATTCCTTGCTTGAAGCTACGAAAAGAGTGCGAGAACATTCGTCTTCCATTAATGTGACTTCTTAGGGACAGGGAATTTATTTTCGGTAGAGTGAGCACACGGTACCAAGTGATCGCACGAAGGAGCAAGCTCAAGAACTCGCGATCGGACCAGATCCTGCACTCCATGGGAAACACGGTACGTCTAATCTTGCTCAATTGAGGTGCCCCCCCCCCCCCATCCTTATTCCCGTTGTTTATCAGGACCGATCATTAAGTCGTTTTCGACATCTCAAAGCCCCATTTATGCGAAGCTTTTCGATGCCCTGGAACATCTGCATGTCCCGAGGAACCCTGAACCCGTATCTACCTTATTCCTCCTCATTTTCCGTTTTCTATGATGTTGATGTCTAGCACGTAGGGTGGAGGCTTTGCTATCGGCTCGACATTCGTTTACAACACCGTGGATCCACAGACAGCAGCGCAATCATATGCAGCAACAGGGTATTATGCACCGAATGCAGAACGACCAAATTTCTCAGTGCTGACAGGTGCTTTGGCTACGAAGGTACATATAATTTTTCTGGTAGTTAGAGCATGAACAAAAGCGAAGAACCTTTTAGGTCGTCTTTGATACAGGATATTTCGGGCAAGGCAAGAGAAGAGCTACCGGTGTTGAATTCATAAAGGATGGGTCGAGTTTCTTGGCAGCTGTGAAGAAGGATGCCATTCTCTCAGCCGGTATTTCTCTAAACTCGTGCGAACTTTGTACAGTCTTTTTAAGGATTCTCCAGGATCTCTCCAATCTCCTAAGCTTCTAGAGGTCCGTATCCAAATTTTCATTATCATATTCTCAGCCTAAAATATTTCGGTAGCTTTCTGGAATCGGGAACTCCAGGATTCTTGAGAAGCATGGTATCGAGACTCTGGTGGAGCTTCCTGGAGTGGGCGAGAATTTGCGCAAGTGCCCAAGTTTCATTTGTCGCAAAAACATCCTGAATAAAAACAGAGGATCATGTCATGGCTTTCACTGTCGCCGAGGTTGATGCATCTTTGCAAACGGTGGACGTGCTACGTGATGTCGCGGAGGCGCAGAGACACGCTGAGTTGTAGTAGGTGCATCGACCTGACAGTTCGTCCAGTGGTTTATTCCGTGTATATGCAGTAAAGAGCAGAAGGGTCTTTTATCGACGCTTCAAGCTCCTGCGTATGTCTTTATTCCCGCATCAAAGCTCGGCAACGCCCAAGCATGGCGGGATGCAGCCGACGTCCAGTGCGACGCCTACCTCGCCAGTATAGACAATCCTCAGCTTCGCGCCGGTCTCGCAAAGCAGTATGCTATCCAGAAACGGTGGTTCTGTGACGAGAAACACGCACAGGGAGAGTGAGTTCAGGATTTCCGCCCAACGCGAATCATCCCGTGACTCATTCTACAAAGTCTCCTTTTACAACGGTCACTTCCCTCTGCCCACGCTCCAGCCCAAACCCGGGAAGAGATACATGACGCTTAACGCTAGTATTCTGCATCCATTCTCTCGGGGGAGCGTGCACATCCAGTCGAGTGACCCATCAGAGCCGCCGGCTATCGATCCACAATACTTCTCTAACTCTGTTGATCTTGAGGTTCTGATACATACAGTCAAGCTGGCGTTGAAGGTTTACGGGACGGAACCGCTGACTGAGCTTGTGGTGCCAGATGGGCTGGTGTTTCCGACAAAGGCCGACTTGGAAGGTGATAGACTAAGAGAGTTCGTCAAGAACACATGCTCCACGGTATACCACCCGCTCGGCACTGCAGCGATGATGCCCCGGGATTTGGGGGGTGTAGTAGATAGTGCGCTAAGAGTTTATGGAACGGACAACCTGCGTGTGGTACGTCGACGTCGACTCTTCGTACAGTCATCTAGTCTAATAATGCTTCAGGTTGACATGTCTGTGTTTCCGCTGGTAAGTAGATTGGGTGGTTGATGGATCTGACTAAGTGCCTTGATAGGAATTAGCAAGTCATACACAGTCTAGCGCTTACGCTGTGGGAGAGATGGTAGGTAACACACTATACTCGAGGTCCTCACTGATGCCTTCCAGGCTGCTGGTATCATAAAAAGAGGGGTGTAGTAATGAGATCTTAGTACGACTTATAAAAATGAAGTATCAAAAGATCTATGCTCGACAGTACTATCATATGCTGTAGTAAATCTTCACTCTCGCCAATTTCAGGTGGTGACGCCACTCATGACAGTCGTAAAACATATATGAGAGTCATTTATCACGGTACATAGTACAGAATCCAGATTCTAACATTAAATACTAAAAAGTGACTAGAACCGATGAGAATAAAATAAATATTGAGATCCGTAGATCTACCACTCCGGGAAAGCGTGTCATCCTTGTGCAGGGGCCATGCTAATCTTCTCTGTATCGTTCCAATTTTTTCGTATGTCACCCCGAAGGGGACAATACCTAGTGTGATTGAAGCAAGGTCACCCTAACAGTTTTGTATTCTTGTTGACTCACTGGAGCACAGCCACTGAGATATTTCCATATATGGAGCGAGAGCCAACGATGCACTGGAATATCAAGCGACAGGGCTCGAGCCTCTTTGCTCCCGCCATTGTCGTAGAAAAGTGACGGGTATATTAACTGTTACTTCGGCCGCTCTTAGTACTCAAAGTGATTAGCGCAAAATTAGATTATACGATCATGGTACCCATGCGAAATGCAGTCTAAGCATGCAGATATTACAATCGACTCCGTACCTCCTTCGCCAGATCACGCAGCTGTCGTCGAAGAATCTTCCCCGCAGCACTATGCAATATTCATGTCAGCGGGCACATCATGAAATCATTATGCACTCACCTCTTGGGTATAACATCAATTGTCACAACACCTACGGTGAATGTTACCATAATAAATATGCCTAAGGACTTTGAAAGCGTACCTCCGCGCAGATACTTATGCTTAGCGACTTTGGACTTAATCCATTCGGCTATCTGCGCGCCAAACTCAGTCTTTTGCGCGTCAGTCTTCACTTTTTCGGGATGCGTTGGTACGACATAGGCTCTGGTGCGGCTATTCAGCGAGATACCGCTGGGAAAAAGTGAAGGTTTTACCTAGGTAGCTCCGTAGCTTCTGCAGCGTCTTCAATACCAATCACAGCCACATCAGCCACTCCAGGATGACTAAGAAGTACGCTTTCTAGCTCTGCCGGAGGAACTAATAGAAGTGCGGTAAGTTTATTTGATGAAAATATTTTTCCAGGAAAAACTTGCCTTGAAATCCCTGGTTGTATCGCAGAATTCAGTCCGCGGATTGTTAACGAAACCAGTTCTTACCTTGTACTTAATCAACTCCTTTACTCTATCCACGATGAAGAAATACCCCTCATCATCCCTGACAGCGATATCCCCCGTCTTTAACCACCCGTCCCTCGTGATGGTGTTCAAGGTCGCGGTCGGATTGTTGATATACCCCTTCATCACGACAGGTCCTTTAATCCACATCTCTCCCGTCTGAGCATCATGGCCGTCTTCGTCAACGATTCTGGACTGCAGATTAGGCAAGAGCAAGCCTATGCTCCCTGCCTTTCGTGTTGCATCAGCCACAGGTAGCAGGTGTGTTACGGGTGAAAGTTCAGTCATGCCGAAACCTTGAATAACGGCCGCATTTACATTGAGCGACGGCAGTCGCGCGGTAACCTGCACGTGTGTGCATTCAGTCAAGAAAGCAGGCGTGGATCTGGTTCGCCACCCACCTGATTCGTCAATTCAGGACCTAATGGAGCAGCTCCAGACGTCAACAATTTCAACGACGAAAGGTCGAATTTCTCTACCACTGTAAACAAGATTGAGATTATAGTTTTCGAGGGAATGGGACACAATTACATGGGTGCCGCGAGAGGAATACTGCTATGGGTGGAACAAGCATAACAATTTGAATCTTGTATTTTTGGATGTCCTCGCAAAATCTCAGCGGGTCAAAGCGTTGTTGGATGTAACTCGTATGCCCGAGTTTTTGGGTGAGGAAAAGGATGATGACAGCGCCATAGATGTGGTACATGGGTAGGAAACCGAGATGTTTGTTCCCAGTACCATGAGTCCATACCGCGGCGAGCATGTCAATCTCCGATGTGAGATTTTGGTGTGTGGTCTGAGAAAGGAGTTAGTTCATCAGATACTTGTTAATCATCGGGTCTTTGGAAAGACCGATACGACTCGGAGGCACAGAGAGAGAACTTGGAGATAACTACGCCATAGAGATATGAAAAAGTCTAGGCTTACCTCGACGCCCTGTTAGGTATTTAGTATTGTGATGCACATCAAGGGACGAGGCGCACCTTCGGTTTACCGGTTGTTCCCTGTGCCACATTAAGATTAACCTCAATGCCGTAACGGAAGGTAGGCGCTCGCTTACTGAGCTATAACACAACAGGGCAGTCTCAAGCGCGCGCTCCCCATCAAATTTCTCCTCTTCTTCCAACGAGCCGAATCCGAGAAAATCTTCCATGTGCAGCAAACTTGACGTGCGAGGAGCATCTGGGCCACCCGCCCACTTGAGGCCCTTGCCAAGAACGATAATTCTTGCATCAGCTTGATCACCTTGCACACCAACTTCCTCGAACATCGCGCGCACAACAGGCAGACTGTCTTCGGTCGTAAATATCCGCCGTGCCCGGCTGTCCGTGTATTGATGTGCAAGCTCGTGGCTCGTGTAAGCATTATTGGCCAGCGTGCATCGTAGGCCAGCAGCGATTGCTGCAACTGTTCAGCTATATGGGCGCTATCTACGCACGAAGGACGTACCACCGAGAAGGACGACAGGATAAGCAAGCGCATTGGGTGAGAACACGAGGACCGTATCCCCCCGTTCCTCACCCTGATGTCGGAGACCGTATCCAAGAGAAAGGCACAGAGAGCGCAATTTCGCTCGAGTCAAGACAGTCCCAGTAGCAGAGTCGACGAAGACAGAGGAATCAGCAGGATGGCCGCCAACGAGTTTACTCTCCTGACTGCTCTTGTACAGAAGGTGGGTGAAAAGGGAGTGATTGACGATGGGAATGTCGGAATAGGGCGAGGTGTAGAAGGACATGTTGCGTGCCTACGAAAACTTTTCGGCGCTGACCTTTATAGCTCAGAAGCAACATGTCTGATAGTTATTTAAAATGTAGTGATGCGTGCCGGACCGGAAGTCATTTAATAGCCGAGGCCATACAGTTATTTATCAACCGCACATCAAGGCTTTGATATGAAATCTTTCAGCTCTCGTTGGTCGTTCCTCAGAATTCTTTCTAGCATCAGAACTTCCTATATGGCTCTATATGTGACGTGAACATTTTCAACATTTTAGACGACGTGCTAAGGCGCAGTTTACAGGTTTAAATGCATGGTATTACTACACAATCTTGTCTGAGCCTAACTTTGGAGGCATCACAATCCACACAGCGTCTGAATAGGTACGGAAAGCATCTCCCTTCAAAACATACATATAGACTGGAATCCGAGTCTCAGCGTAGCGCAAGAATATGATTTGTAAAGAAGACTGGCCCAAATCGTATCTACAAAGTTTATGATGATGTTGATGAAATGACTTGGAAGTAATCCTCAGGTGGCCAGCAACCGACTCAATACAAGGCGGTCTCAACAATCCTGACCATCACCATGTATGCAACATTCCACTACCCATATCTCCCTGAATGGATAACTGACTCTAGACACATAATTGTAAGCATCTTACTTTCAGCCCGAATTTTGGATCCAAATTTTGTAAACTACTTAGTAAATGAAACGAATGTATACATAGTTAGCCGACTACTGAAATACGCATTCCGGCAGTTACCAGTAAGAAAGATAGATTTTCGAAAAAATTGCTCATAATACAACAAAATCGACACCAGCAGGATTTGAACCTGCGCCCTCAGAGAGGAACAGATGACACAGTAAGTATTCGAATCTGTCGCCGTAACCACTTGGCTATAGTGCCCCGTCCAGTCTGTTGTGCAGATCTATCCAACGAGCAGGCGATCTTCTCTGGCGAGCCGTCCTCCCCTCTTTTTACTTCCTTCCCCCAACCCTTCATCATGCCGCGCAAAGAAACGAACACGGGCTCCATCACCGCTCAAGCCCAGCAGGACGCTGTTTCCGACGGCATCGAGAACTTTGAACTCCCCAAGAGCCTCATAACCAAGATTGCGCGGTCGGCGGTTAGTTGTAGCCACTCACTTTCACTCCCTCTCCTCAATTCCTTCCTCACAGATTCCCGAAAATGCCAAGCTTCAGAAGGAAAGCATTCTGTCGCTTGTGAAAGGGTCGACGGTATTCATCAACTATCTTGGTACGTCAGCCTGACACGGTACAACGACGCGTCCTGACTGGGGCTCGCATTCGTAGCTGCTACGCAAGTACACTGATTCTCACGCGTTTTCTCGTATCTCATCCTCCCTAGTGCTCATGACGTTGCTCTATCAAAACAACACAAGAGTATCAGCGCAACAGACGTTCTCCGTGCCCTCGAAGTAATGGAGCTGGGCGACTTGGTGCAGAACCTCCAGGAGGAGCTGCAAGGTGTGTCTCCGTCGTCTTCCATCTCCCTCGCCCTTTTGATAATACTGGGGTTTTAGTATACCGTGAACTCAACAAAACCGACAAGACCAAACGGGCTACATCCTCCGCAACTCCGGTGCTCCGCACAACGCCAGGCGTCAAGCTAGCAATGGGGTCCGTCTCTGCTCCAGCACCGGTTGTACCTACTATCAAGATCAAAGGCAAGGAGAAGGCCACTACGCCGTTTACGTCGACCCCCTTAGGACTTGCCCCTTCCGAAACTACGCCGGCCACGTCTACACCGGCAGCACTTCCCCCTCCCGAGTCAATATCGACGGGACCTATATCTATGGACGTAGACCAAGAGGCGGCTGAAGAAGAGGAAGAGGAAGTCATCGAGGAAGAGGAGGTCATTGATGAAGAAGAGCAGGACGAAGAAGAAGAAGAAGAGTTGCAGGATGTCGTCGCGCTTGAGGAGGAGGAGCTCAGAAACGATGCAAAGGGGTTGGATGACTCTGTTGGCGCTGTTCGTCCTGAGGTGCCGAAAGATGACGATAAGATGGTAGAGTGATCATAAAGCTCGCTTCCCAAAATATCTTATTTGTTTTGTAAGTTCTCGTCCTGTAACTTTATTTAATTATTAGTCTCTTTGACCCGTTGTAATAGTCATGCACCATGTTAATGGCCCGGTACCCTCCCAGCACCCTTCATTTCCGCGACCCATTTAAGTGGCGTCACGGAGTTGCAGTCGATTCTGTAAATCGGCTGGGTGCCTCGAATACATATTAACCATTTTACAAGTGGCATTCATGGTGCTAAAATCCTCAATGCAGCAAATCCCTGGCGACTGCTCAATCGATCCTGTAGTAATTGAGTCCACTGGCTCCGGTCGTTATCCATTGGATTCAGATGTGGTCGAAGTCAGTCAGACCAATCATTACCAGCTCGTTTGTATCAGTTTGTATCACACGGGGGTTACAGGTCATACCTTTGAGTCGTTGTGCTGATAACTATTATTGTGGGTACTTACAGCCCGAAGACAAAATGCTTGTACCTAAACTTGGCAAAATTCGTGCCAACGAAATTGATGGACTTCCCCTCAGGATGACGCGAAGCCCTGAATCAGACATGAATACATCGAAAATTTGATGCTTGACACAACACAGGAAGCTCCGTCCTATAAAATGTGGTTAGAATCGAGAGTGTCACCTTGGGGGAAAAATAAACGCACTGATAGATGGATCGTGGTCCAAACAAGTAACATTCGTGGATGCAAGTAGTGCCAGCCTGGTGATTATCTAGTGATGCCTTTCGTTTTCAGTGTATCGCAAAGGAAAGGTGAGGGGTGTAATTCCAGTTATCTGGTCAAGACATTCAAGACTCCGGGCGTGATAATATCACTCCCGATTCACGTGTGTCGCTCTAGCATCTCGCTCAGCTCTTCCAAATCAACACTTCCATCTGCCACGCCAACGAAGAGATCTACAATCCTGGTAACGTCTTCATCCCGCATGACCAGTCCTGGAAATCCCTGCGCCCTCAAATACATATGTCCCAGCAAGAATCCGGTACGTTTGTTCCCATCCATGAACGGGTGGTCTACTCTATCATCAGCACAGCAACCATCCCAACTTGAAAGCGGATGATACGCACTCTTCACAATCCCATATGCCAGACTGGCCGCCAAGTATCTCTCGCTTCTATGTGGCTCGTAGCGTGCTATCTGCAAGGGCCGAACCAAAGCCGACTTGAGCTCGTTGGGTTTGACGATGACAGACTGGCGGACCAGATGCGTATTAAGCATTGTCGCGTAAGTCGGTGTAAGGAGGCGGGTGACCATAGACGACATGAGTCGTTTGGGGGCTACAAGTCATTCATCCGACTGCTTCAATCCATGAATGACCCCTTGCACTTTGTCGTCATTCAGGCTCTCTATCGTTACCCGACCAAGGGCATCCGAGTCACTGCCTGCCTTGGTGATTGCAATATAATCTTCACGGCCATTCAATTTCAGAGACACCTCTGGAGCATGCTGAGCATGCCAACCGAGGGCCGTCGCAATGTCCTTGGAGACATAAACCGTCTGTGCGGCACGATCCAGGAGAACCTTGTATTCTTCGGAGGAGCTGGTGGAAAGACAGCGCATACCATGAAGGCGAAAGTGGCTGGGGGCGGTACGGTACATGATCATCATGTCTCAAGAGAAAGGCGGAGTTTAAAGAGTTCCTTGACTAGCGCCTCTCAACTCGTCGGTACCAATGTCGGCGCCTATCACTAGCCAGCCGCGGAGTTTAAAGGCAAACTTGCTCCTCACCTCATCACTTTATCTTGCAAGTGAGTACCGTTTGACGATCGTCATGCTATTTAGTCAACTCTTTCGTAGATTTATTCCCCTTATGATGCTTTCTCATACCCAGTCACCTCGAGTTTGCTCGGGCTGCGATTGTCCAAATCATTATATTCCTTCCAAAAGTTCTTGCGATGAAGAAACAATTCAAGCTGATCCTACATTTCGCAGCTGCCTTCTACGCTCCAACAGCCCTCCCTCTTCATCCGAAGAGTATATATTGCGGGATAGCGTATCAGTGGGCGAAGCGCGGGTTGCTGCAATCGACAATCATGTTACTGCCCTGAAGGAACTTCAGCAGGCGCTTTCTACTCAGCTTGCCTTAATTGATGCTGAGTTGGAAGACCTTGACAGCCAGCGTGGAAATCTGTCATCCCGCATAGCAGAGTATAAGCGTCTTCTCTCCCCAGTTCGTCGTCTACCTCCAGAAATTCTACTCAAGATCTTTCTCGGTACGGCCATCTTCCCCATGCCGCGAACGCAATCCCAGAGAGATAGATACTGGTGGGATTTCCACCCTGGCAAGAGCGCGCTGTGGTCAATTGAGCTCGTATGCAAAGCATGGCGCCGCGCCGCCCTTGGCTTCCCAGAACTTTGGTCGAGCATCAACATATTCCTCAGCGACGAGAACTTCTCGTCCTCGAATTTTCGCTACATTCGATAATTGGCGCTCCAGGTTACACGGACGCGACATTATCCATTGTCAATCCTGATATGTGCGGGATCTCTCCAGACGTTGGCGTCTTCCAAGTCATTGCCGCCCCAGATTTCCACGCTCCTGTTCTCCACGCAAGATCGAATACAATCCCTCTATCTTTATCTACCTCCTGCAATGTTCACTTTTATGTCAACTCTACAACTTTACCTTCCCGTCCTCAGAAATCTCACCCTTCTCTCCACGAATGGTGAAGAGTTCCAAAAGTTGCCTCGCATGAAACCATTCGGAGAAACGCCACTCTTAATCGCTCTCGATATCGTCGATATAAAAAGCGTCGTTCCTGTCCTTGATTTGCCCTACCATCAGATCACTCATTATTCCACTTACCATGTTTTTCACCGATGTCGCAATCCTGGGCCCGCGACTTCTCACATCCTTGCCGTGCTTTCAAAATCTGAAAATCTGGAGGAATGTAATTTGCGATGTGAACTTTGCGATTTGCACGGCCTACCATCGGTCAGAGGTGCTCGCCGATCTTGTCAAAAGCTTCGAACATTGACATTGAGCTCGTGGGGATACCCCAATTCTGTCCTCGCCGAGCTTCTTGATGCTCTCGTCATACCCCGTTTGTCTACTCTTGCGGTGCACTGCTGTGTGGATGAGGGGTATGTACCGCCGTCGATACGTGATAGAAAAGATACTTTTACAGCTATTCGGAGAGCTATACGCCGATCACGGTCACCTTTGACTACATTGCACTTCACCCACGGTGATATAGACGATGAAGATCTTCTTGCCCTCTTTCTCATCACCTCGTCTACCCTCCAAGAAGTAAAACTTCTTGACGTGGGTCCTAGGGCCTTGACAAACGGCATCCTCGCTCCTCTGGTGGTATCAGACGCGGATAATGTTCTCCTACCGAGACTACATACGC
Organism: Armillaria luteobubalina; assembly: GCA_030435615.1. Taxonomy (NCBI): domain Eukaryota; kingdom Fungi; phylum Basidiomycota; class Agaricomycetes; order Agaricales; family Physalacriaceae; genus Armillaria; species Armillaria luteobubalina. Next base: position 57,993 of record JAUEPU010000127.1, read on the forward strand.
TGCATATCAGCGGCGAAATGCAGTTTGATGCTAGTCTTCTTGCAGAGATGGTGAAGTCACGGTGGACGTGTAAAGGATCCTCTTTCCGACGTTTGCGAACGATCATTTTGCGACGATCATTGAATATTGAAGATGATAAGGAAAAGGAGGAACTCGCGCGCGCATTAGCCGTTTCGAAGCTGGAAGATTACTGTATTGAAGGATTGAACTTATCCTATAGCATTCTCTAGGTCTACGACCTGCAGACTTATATACGTATTGCAGCATGCATCACCAGTTCATTCGCGCTATGTCGTCCGTATGAAGCTATGTTCTCTTGGCATGAAAAATGGACCATCCTCTGAGTTATTGATCCTCCTATGGCAGCAACTGTCATTGAACGAGAAGAGAGTCTCGTTTCCGTGGCCGTTAGACAGTGTTCATAACAGCGAGTCTCGACCGTAAGTTCCAGATAGAAAGCATTTATTCCAGAACTATGTAAGCATGCTTACAAACTACTCGGGTATAATGCTCTGCACACGTCAGCATGAGCTTCAACTTTAAGTTCGCGTAGTTCAATCACGGAAGGTGTCTGCCAATCCTCTTGCAGATTGCAAGGTAGGGGGCAGGTGACGGCATAGAATAACAATATCCCTGGGTGACTTAGTTCCTTACCTACCTCCCGGTAATTTATCTTATTGTCTTCAACTGTGACCATCAGCTTAGGGAATCTACAGCGGCGCTGCCATTCAGACTTTCGACGTCACGACAGGCTTGAAGGACCTTAAGAACGCGGATGGAATTTGTGAAAACTACAAGCTATTGTATGGACTTTCTAGCTCTTCGTCATGTTCCGTGAACGGCATCAATTGGGGACACAAACGAGCACTCCGCAGTTGTTGTTTCGGCAGGCTGCAAAACCATAAGCTTCGGAATGTACGTTTCGAAATTGATACTTACTGCCTTGAGAGTCCTTGAAGGCGCAGGAGTGTCCGACGGAGTAGTGGTTGCTGCCGTTGCACGCGTCGACTGAAAATATCACGGTCAGCGAAGGCTGTCAGTCACGAAGGGAATTGGATGCATACCAGCGTTAGCTGCGGTAGCGTTTGCCTGTCCTGCGAAGAGGAGGACGGCGGCCAATGCCATAGCGGTAAACTTGACTTGGAACATCATCTTTGTATGTGGATAGATGATATGCAAGACGCTGGTTATAACTGTGCGAGTGTGGTTGTTGGATGGTATGATCGAAATTTGCTGGCTTTTATAGGTGAGTAACGCGACTCGTGCTTTTACAAGTCCCAAATACGAAGGAGCGGAGTCCTTAGCCATGAATGTTTCAAAAATGGCACTCGCGTTCCGAAACGCGTTCTCAATTCATTGGCTCAATGACAAGGAAGTGGCCCGACGGCAGTGAGCTATAATTAGTCTCAATGTCAGATTTTTGTGGCGCCGCACTGAGCATATGGCACACAGGCTGTCGAAGTGAATTTGTTGAAACTATCAGTGTGTGTGGGGGGTCACTTGTTGAGTATGTCGAAACGGGCCAGGCATATTGAGGCGTACTGGAGCCTCGAAACCAGAATTCTAAGATCTTGTTTCAGGATTTACGGAAGGGTAGCCGCTTCTAGGTAGGAATGTCATAGCAGGTGACTGTTCCCATACACAAAATCGAAATTCCAGCCCAGTAAGTAGGACTGAATCAATACTGCGCTTCCATCGGCCACTGTTCATTTGAGCTAGCAAACGTTAGAATCAACCCGTTCGCTGCTGTAGCAGAACTCTGAAGCCACGCCACATTACAAAAGTTGCTATAACGAGTAACTGGTGAGTGCCATCAAAGATAATTCCGATATCAGACAGTAACCTGTGCAGGCCTACGTCGCAACATCTTAGCACTGTCTTCAAGTGCAACGTTCCGTAAGTGCTGTTCGCTTCGATGCAATGAGTCCTTCCAGACCTGATGACCCCAAGTAAAATGTTGACCAGCAGATGTTAAAAATTCCAAACAGACAGAAAGAGATCAGGCCCTGTGTACTACTTTGACTCCGACCATTGAATTATTTTGGTATCGTTGGGAGTCTAATATGTAGCATCTACTCGTCTCATCGCAACCCATACAAGTCATGTCCATTTGGCGATGTGTCGTGGACTATGTTTCTCCTTGAAACCGCTTGTGAGCACATTTCTTCGGAGTGAGAGTCCCGTCTGTTGAAACTGACGAAAACTTTGCAAACGCAGGCATGTTTCTGAAAATGGAATTTAGTCTGCCTATAAAACGTTGCCTAAGTAATCTTTCTCTATCCAACAACCCCGTCCACAAAGGATTTACTGATCATAGTCAACCACTGCAATCTTGCTCATCTTCTATCGAAAATGATGTTCAAATTCGCCTCCATTGCCATGATCGCATTCACGACCATGTTCTTATCCGCGGGGCAGGCCAATGCTGCTGCGCTCATTGCAGACAACGCTGGTAGGAATTAACACTGCTATATATCTGAGGTTTTGTCCTCACTTTGGTTGTCCCAGTCGATGCCTGCAACGGTTCCAACAACTACGGTGTGGGGCACTCCTGTGCCTTCAAGCAGTCTCAAGGCGGTAAGCTGTTCCGATTACATTATAATCATGCTACTAACTATTTAATTAGTCTGTAAGACAAACGCGTGTGGAAACTTAGTCTGCAAGGTCTGAGTCGATTAATTGGAGCGCAACGTCGAGCAATGGTCGAGTTGGATGTGCTCTGCGAATGGTTTTAGGAGAAGAACTCAGACACGGCTTCGTAATACTTGTTAGCCTTATTTCCTACAATTCTTTTTCCAGTTCCCTCGCGTCTTTATGAAATCTGAACTTCTTGAAATTATAAATAACTGCGATCGATGATCGGTGGACATGAAGGCTGCACTACGTCCGGGGAAACCCGAGACTTGGCCTAAAATGGCCATGCCGAAGTCTTCCTTTTTCCACACCGCCATCACTTTCCGAAGGTGGACAATCTCCATCTCTATCTGCCCACTGCGATGTTCACTCTTGTGGAAGATCTACAACTTTACCTCCCCATTGTCAGAAATCTTACTCTCTACGAATGGGCTGTCGCGCACGAAATTATTCGAGGATACGCCGCTTTTGAACGCGCTTGATACCGTTGATATACAAAACGCCGTGATACCGAACTTTTAGCTGTCCATATCCTCAGTTTTTTTAATGAAAGACGAGACCTCTGGAGTCGCGTTGGACCTGTAAATGTCCTTTCCGACGTCTGCGATCGATCTGCTTGTGTCGATTATTGATATTGAAGATGATAAGTTTGAGGTTGGTTTGAGGAGGAACTCGTGAGCGCATTAGCCATTTCGAAGCTGAAGGAATACTGATGAAGGATTGGGATTATCTTACAGCATATTCTACGATTTGCGATCTGAGCTTATAAGTACATCGCAGCATGTATCACGAGCAATGACCTTCGTCCGAAGCTCTGTTCTTTTTGCCATAGCTGTCAGACCGGGTTCAAACGGCGAGGCTCGCCTACATCTTGCATTGCGTTAATTGTCCCAAACAACCTTTCATTTATTCCAGAACTAGTGTGCTCTTCGCGTGTTGCTACTATAAGCTTCAGCTTTGAGATAGTATGTCGAATGTTTCAAACCTGGCAGTCGTTTATCAATCCTTCAATTGTAGATTGCAAGGTAGGAGGGTGGGACGATGATGTGACGGTATAGAAGAACAAGGTAGGTAGGTAGTATCATGATGGTCATTCAAATTAGAAGAAAAGCGGAGTTTGAAAAGCTTGTTGGCCGCTTGACCAGCGTCTCTTAGTTCTAATGTCGGCGCCTATCACTAGCTGGCCGTCAGAACGCCCACGGAGTTTGAAGCCGAACTTGCTTCGTACTTTATCAACATCTTCTAAATCTTGCGTCGTTCCAGTGAGTTGATGGCCGTAGTAGTGAACTGGCCCGGTACTCAACTCTTTTGGTAGTAGTATGGTGTCTCCCCATACCTGTTCACCCCGAATTTGCTTGGGCTGCGACTGTCCAAATCATTACTCTCCTTCCACGACCTCGCGCGATGACGGAACAGCCAATGCCATCCCTGCATTTGATAACCTTTTACGCTCCAATGACTCCCCCTCTCCATCCGAAGAATGTCAATTACGAGATAGCATATCGGCAGGCGAATTGCGCATTATCGCGATTGACGATCGTGTCGCTATGCTGAAGAAGCTCCAGCGGACCCTGTCTAGCCAGATTGCCTTGATTGGTGCTGAAATGGAGGGCCTTGACAGCGAGCGTGGTGAGGTAGTAGTCCGCATAACCGAACATAAACGCCTTCTCTCCCCAGTTCGTCGCCTACCCCCGGAGATCTTACTCAAGATCTTTCTCGGTACAACCATCTGCCCCATGCCACGAACGCAATCCGAGAGATTTGAAAACTGGTGGGATTTTCACCCTAGGGAGAGCTCATTGTGGTTAATTGAACTCGTGTGCAAAACATGGCGCCGGGCCGTCCTTGACTTCCCAGAGCTTTGGTCAAGCGTCAACATATTGCTTAGTGACGAGAATTTTTCATCTTCTAACTTTCGCTACGTGCGACGGCTCGGTCGTCAGATTGGACGATCGCGATGTTATCCATTATCAATCCTGATATGTGCAGATTCGCTCCAAATGTCTTCCAAACCCTTACCGCTGCAGCTTTCTTTGTTCTTGTTCTCCATACAAGATCGAATAAAATATCTCCTTCTCTATCTACCCTCTGCGATGTTCAATTTTGTCGCAACTTTACAACTTTCCTTGCCCATCCTACGAACTCTGACTCTCCTATCTACGGACATCCCATTCCTGTCTCGCATGAAACTATTTGGAGACACTCCGGTTTTAGATGCTCTCGATATTGTGGATATACAAAACGACATTTCTGCTCTTGATTTGCCCTACCATCAGATCACCCGTTATTCCACTTACCGTGTTTTCTGCATCGGGCTAACTCCCTGGTCTATAACCTCTCACATTCTTGACGTGCTTTCCGAACTCAAAAATTTGGAAGAATGCGATTCGCGGTGTTGGCATCTGTCTGGCCGAATCGACGATGTTCCACAATCTTGTCAAAAGCTTCGAACATTGACGTTGAGCTCATTGGCATACGAATACCCCGATGTTTGGGCTCACCTTCTTGATAACCTCACATTGCCTCAATTGTCTACCTTAAAAGTGGACTGCTGCGTGGATGAGGGTCATGAGCGTGACCCCCAGGAAACCTTTACAGTTATTCGAAGGCTCATAAGCCGGTCGCAGTCACCTTTGACTACATTTCACTTCACTCACGGCAATATAGATGAAACGGATCTCCTTGGTTTCTTCCGCAGTGTCTCACCCACCATCCAGGAGGTTCGTCTCCTTGACGTGGGTCCCATAGCCTTGACCGACAACATCATCATCCCTCTGATGATAACGGACATGGGAAATGTTCCGCTACCAAGACTGCATACCCTCCATATTAGTGGGGAAATGCAGTTTGATATCAATCTTCTGGTGGAGATGGTGGTGTCACATTGGACGTCTCAAGGTCCTTCTTTCCAGCGTCTGCGAAAGATCATTTTGCATCGATCGTTGAATCTCCAAGATGATAGGGAAGAGGAGGAACTCGCGCGCGCATTAGCCTTTTCTAAGCTGGAGGAATATTATACTGAAGGATTGAAGTTATCTTATGACATTTTCTAGGTCGATAATCTGTAGGTGATAAACTTACACGCGGCAGCATACTTGGCTTCGAACTTTGCCTTCGTCTCACTTACATGTAATAGCTCTGCTTCTTGTTCAAAGAATATAGGTATCTTGGGCGGAGCTTGAAAAGTGTGTCGCCTGACTGTTACGTTCATCCTTCTGTTCAGCATCAACGTCTTGACGGTGAGTACCATTTGGCGGTAGTATTACTTGCTTAACTCCTGTAGATTTATACTCACTATGCTCTCTCATACCTGCTCACCTCAAGTTTGCTCGGGCTGTGACCATCCAAATCATTATTCTCCTTCCGTGACCTTTGACTCGTATGCCGAAGAAATGACCCATGCCAGCCCTGCATTTAACATCCTTTTACACTCCAATGACCCTCCCTCTCCATTTGAAGAGTGCGAATTACAAGATAGCATTTCGGTGGGCGAAGCGCGCGTTGTTGCCATTGATAATCACGTTGCTGCTCTGAAGGAGCTCCAAGCGGATTCCAACCAGCTTGCCTTGATAGGTGCTGAATTGCAAGAACTTGATAGCGAGCGTAGAAAGGTCGTAGCCCATATAGCAGAGCACAAACGACTTCTCTCCCCAGTCCGTCGCCTGCCCCCAGAGATCCTATACGAGATCTTTCTTGGTACCATCATCTTTCCCATGCCGGAAGCGCAACCCCACAGAGATGGATACTCGTGGGATTTTTGCCTTGGCGGGAACGCGTTGTGGTCAATTGAACTCGTGTGCAAGACGTGGCACCGGGCCGTCCTCGGCTTCCCAGAACTTTGGTCGAGCATCAACATATCCCTCAGCGATGGCAACTTTCCATCTTCTAACCTTCGCTACATTCGACAACTAGCGTGCCAGGTTGCGCGAGCCCGATGTCATCCATTGTCAATCCGGATGTGTGCAGGATCAGGCCAGGCTTCTTCCAGATCCTTACCGCCGCAGCTTTGGGCGTTCTTGTTCTCCGTTCAGAATCGAATACAATCGCTCTATCTCTATCTACCCACTACGATGTTCACTTTCGTAGCAACTCTACAGTTTCACCTGCCCATTCTTAGAAAACTTACTCTTCTCTCCACGAATGGCGAAGAGTTCCAAAAGTTTTCTCGCCTGAATCTATTTGGAGACACGCCACTCTTAAATGATCTTAATACCGTCGACATACAAAACATCGTTTCTGCGATTAGTTTGCCCTACCATCAGATCACTCATTATTCCACTTACCACGTCTTTCACCGATATTGTAACCCCGGCCCGGCGACCTCTGACATCCTTGGCGTGCTTGCAAAACTTGAAAGTCTGGAAGAATGTGATTTACGATGTGAGCTTCGGTCAATCCAATTAGAGGGGTCTATTCCACAATCTTGTCCGAAGCTTCGAACGCTGACGTTGAGCTCTTGGGCATACGTGTACCCCAGGTCTGTCCTCGCTCAGCTTCTTGATAACCTCGTAATACCCCGCGTGTCTACCTTAAAAGTGGACTGCTGCGTGGACGAGGGACGTCAGCGTGATACGGAGAAAACCTTTACAGCGATCCGGAGGATCATAAGCCAGTCACAGCCACCTTTGACCACATTCCACTTCACCCATGGCAATATAGATGGAGCAGATCTTCTTGATTTCTTCCGCAGCGTCTCATCCACCCTCCAGGAAGTCCGTCTCCTTGACGTGGGTCCTATGGCATTGACAAACGACATCCTCATGTCCTTGATAATATCAGACGGGGATAATGTCCTCCTACCGAGGCTGCATACCCTGCATATTAGCGGCAAAATGCAGTTCGATGCCAATCTTTTCGTGAATATGGTGGAGTCGCGTTGGACGTGTAAACTACCTTCTCTCCAGCGCCTGCGAATGATCAAGTTATGTCGAATATTCGACAACAATAGAGACAGGGAGATTGGGGAAATTGGTCGCGCCTTGGTTTTGTCCAAGCTGGAGAGGTACTTTACGGAAGGATTGAAATTGTCCTACCGTATTCGCTAAGTCTGAGGTTCCGGGTTCGTCCTACCTCTTTCTGCTGATGATACTGAGTTTACGCTTGGCGACATGCGTCGCTCGTCCGTCCGTTTTCCTCCGCCTCGCATGTAATAGTTCACTGTTGTTGGTCAAAGAATATATGTATATCGTGCTGAGCGTGGTATGGAAGAACCTATGGTGTTTGTCTTGAAGGTACCCATCACTGACGGTAGCTGCCACATGGTCCTTGGCTGGTGACTGGACGTAAATACAAAACTCCTACTAGAAGGTACATTCCGACTACTGATTAACGCCCCCTTCGGGGTGACATACGAAAAAATTGGAACGGTACAGAGAAGATTAGCATGGCCCCTGCACAAGATGACACGTTTTCCCGGAGTGGTAGATTTACGATATCCAATGTTTATCTTCATTCATCAGACTTTTCGTTTGAGCTACGAACCATCGTGAATCGTGATGCATATCGTTCTCTTTTCCGCTTGGTGAATGAACTACTGGAGAGTCCTCTTTCCACCATCCATTTCGAAATTCGATCCGTTCTAAGGCGTCCGGTTTTTCTGTCGACAGTGCAGGGCTGTTTGTTCTCTTTGTGAAAGCGTCGCACGCTGGGGACCATCTTCGAAATCATCAAGCCCATGTATTTGGTATCTAACTCTTCAAGAAACCAGAGGTCAATGGGACAGAAGACAAGTCACATTAACGTTCACGCCTATATACTTGCTACTACGAACGTAGAAGTAAGGCTAAGTAAAGCATCAAAATAATATGAATGTGAAGGAACATATCCGAAAGTAGTTGCCCAACTCGTGTCTACGCAGCCGGAACAGTAATAGATCCCCAGGGGGCAATGCCATACTTGCCCTTAATTGTAGCGTTCCTCCAGGTGCTATCATCAAATCCAGACAGCTGGAAGCCTGCGGGAACACTGTTGAACGTCTTCCAGGTAGTATCCGTGACGTAGGAAGACGAAGTCCCATCGTTATACGCGACCATGATGGTAGCAATAAGGCCAGCTGGTCCATCAAGGTTCAATCCATCGACTGCGAAGACGTTTTGGTACGCAGCCAGCCAATTCGGAGGCACGGAGTATACTTGGGCGGTGTGGAAGTCATTGCCAGATCCGAGGGGCTGTCCGTTGGCATACAGAGTGTACGCGCCATCGCTGCAGATTATTGATCAATTACCGCTGTTGGTCAAAAGAACAAAGAACCTACGCAGCGATAACTACTTTCGTGCACATCGGGCCTTTACCATATATCGAATCAATTGTCTTCGTGAATGCCCTGTGACCCGCTGGAGAGTTTATTGTATTGGTCTCGCCGGTCCAAATCCAGTTACTTTTCGTTATATCAAGTGCGGGAGGAAGTCTGGTCCAACCCCAGGGAGATACACCTTCCTTGCCCTGCCCGACCGCTGCAATCCATGACGAGTCGTTCAAGTTTGGACTCGCAAATCCAGCTGGGGGAGCAGACTTGAGGGTCTTCCAGGATGAGTCGGTGACAAAGGTCTCGGTGGTGCCGTCGGTGTAGTCAACAAGAACAGTGGCAATCATACCGGCGGGTCCATGGGTGTTGGTAGCATTGATGGCGATGACGTTGTTTGATTCCGGGTTGAGCCCGACGGTGTACACCTGCGCGGTCGTGTAGGACGCGCCTGAGCCCACCTCATTGACGTATAATGTGTGGAGGTCGTCACTGGAAACTTTTCTCAGAACAGTCTTGGAAGTACCGAGAATGCAAAACTTACGTAGCAATGAGGATTGTCGCACAAACCGGGCACTTGGTGCTGGTGCTGGGGATCGTCTTGCGGAAGGGACGAGAACCGACGGGTGCGTACGCACCAGCCCTGCCCTGCTCTCCAGTCCAAATCCAGTTGGAGTTGTTTAGAGTAAGAGGCTGGGCTGCGGCGAGTGTTACGAGAGGCGTCTTTTCAGTTGTTGCTGCACCGTCAAGGGGATCTGAATAATATGTGAGCGGGGAAACAGAGTGTATATCGCAAAGAATTACGCACTCGTCTCCGATGCTGGGAACGCAGTCGCGAGGACTGCAGAGAGAACAGCAGGCAAGAGCAAAAGAGCTATGCAAAAGACATGAGCGGGAAAAGAGAGAAGAGAAAACCAGATGGACTTGAAAAGCTAACCTTAGGCGAACATTCAGAGAGAAATATCTACCTGTCGGTGGATGGTTAGATTGTGCGTTACCTCCTTGCTCTTATAGTCAAAAACGCGCGCCCAACATGGAAATGACAAGGGTAATTTGGCAATTTAACAGCGTAATAAGCTTCTGACAGACAGGTTCGAAGAAAGAAAGAGGCGGCCCTGTATGCTTTGATTTCCTCGGAGAACGGAGGGTTGACCGAGTTTCTATCGAAGGCCAGATTTGTAGAAGTGAAGTACGGGCTCCGCGCCCCCATCCGCATGGCCCGACCAGACAAGTTGTAAATGTTCTAGAACATGTAGGATCTACGGTCCTGGACTGCCGAGTTCTTGGATGAATTCCGGGGTTATCAGATGTGAATCCATCCGTTCGACGATAGATAATCGTTCCAGGTGCGTAACTGTGCGAAGGAGTCAGATGGCTTTGGTGTAGTCGAGAACGATAGTAGTAAGAATAAGCCCCGCGAGGAGTGAACGTGTGAGGTCGGGAATGCTTCTAATGTCAACGAATCTAAGGGCTCAGAGCGATGAGCTCCACAGATCGAGGCGAGGTATCTTTGGTATACTGGGGGGATTAGCACTTTAGCATTCATGCCGAACGCCCGGAGTAGATTCGTTTTAATTTCCTAAGAGGACGGAGGGCAGCTGACTCTGTATCGAAAGCCAGATTTGTGGAAGTGAATGAGCTGTAACAGACGGTGGATCCCACATGTTGACATGTAGGAAAGCATAGACACCAGACATTAAAAATTGCTTCTGTAAAGCAGCGCGCATCTATGAAACCTCGCAATGAGACATTGTTTGTGGCATGTGGTTCTTCGTCAATGGATTCTAGCTGAGCGTTGTAGTAAGTAGAATGTATGAGAGAAAAGAAGAGCGAACTTGAATGAATTGAACGCTGACAGCGTAACCATGACGTGTAAGGAGCAAATGAACTATGGCACGTTCGATAATGTACTCACTAAGGATTCAACGCGGCCAACCTGAGTTCGACGTCAGATAACTGACAGTTGTCAGTGATATGGACAGTGGTTGTAAGTGGTGCTGATCAGTATGCCATGATAGTCGCAGGATGTTTGTACTTGGTTGTCAACCCTCTTCCTTCTGACCACCACGATGCATAATCTTGCTCATCAGACTTCAGCTTCGACACTCTGTCCATGTCAGGATTCGCCGTATCACCTAGCCTCAACATGAACCTTCGAGTTAACACTGCCAGCTTTCAACGTCAAACTATCGTATAGCAGATATTTGTAAGCACGCTCTAGAAGGACTACTGGATGAATTTGTCGCATCGTCTGAGTCTCAAGAGCGATATTTCCAGTTCTGCTGTAGAAGATGCTGGTTCCGCCTTGGACGTGAGGGCCTAGCCCGTATGAGTCATATTTAGCATCTTGCGAAGATTTATCGATTTCGCCTCCTATAGCTGTATTGGACCAGCACAGGCGACAAGTAGAAGATTTTGCACATGTAACGTCCATTTCATCCTCACACACCCTCTAAGTATCGACAAGCATCAGCCATTTTGTACGAGACAGAAGCAATCTGCCGATGAAGTAATTATCAAGAGTAACAGCGATAGTCACAAGAAGCTCACATTAGCAGTGGTAAATGGCTGGAAGTGGTTCCCAGGAATATCGAATACCTTCACGGGAGAAGGAGCCAGTGTATCCCAACCAGTAGTAGCATCCTTCACGTCACTTCGGTCAGCAAGCCATTTCGGAACGTCAGCGATGCCCTCTGGATTGAAACCTTCACTGGATCGAAGCAGGACAAGAGGAGAGCATACTCCGTGTGTCGCGTAAGGGTCGTAATCCTTAAGCATTGCACCGTTCAAGGCAAACTGCTTCTTGACAAGCTGGCCGACTTCAGAAGCGCTGCTCCTAGAGTTGAGCTGCACCGCGGTGGCGATCATCGATTTAGAAAGAGGGACATGGCGGATGGGGTTGGGAGGGTCGACGAGAAGGACGCCTTTAACGCTGATGCCTTGCCTCTGAAGTTGAAGAGAAGTTTCATAGGCGGCTACACCACCGAATGACCATCCTGTGAAGAATAGATAAGGTTATTAAATAGGAATAGGAAAAGAAGAAGATCTTACCTCCGAGAAGGAGTGGTCCCTTCGAAACCTGAGAAATGATTTTGGCGTACGCCTCGGACATTTCGACCACGTTCTCCCAGGGCTGCGATGAAATGAAGTGAGGGTTGTGAATCCCGTAGATAGACCGAGCCATCGGAAGAAGGCGGGAATAGTTGTTAACTAAACCGCTACCGTCGTGGATCAAGAAAAGAGGAAGAGCGTCGTTGCCGGGGTGGGTTTGGATAGTGGATGGGAGAGATTCTAGTCCTAGACTTTTAACAAGATGGGACGTCCTGGCATCACCACCCTCCAGTTCCCTCGACCCAGAAATATTAGCCAACACCTTCGCCACCCGGCAATGTCGTCGTAGATGATCTTGGATAGCATGAACCGTATTGCAAGTCGTAAAAAAGTCACTTGGAAGATCTAGCCCTAGCTCACTCTTCAACGAATAAAGGGCTTCGATCGAGGCCAGGGAATCCAAACCGAGATGCTCGAAGTCAGTGTCATCCTGAATGTCATCGACATCGATGTCCAGTACCGCGGCAAGGACGCACTTGATGCTGGGCTCAACATCAACAGACAGCTGGGTGGGCTCCGGGAGCTGATCGTCCACCGAAAATAACGTCGCCGGTGATGAAGGGGCACTAGTCATGGCACGAAGAGTCGGAGACGGCGCGATACTCATGGCATTCGCTGGTCTGTTTGTTGTGACTTCACGAATGATGTCTCCCGTCGTTCGGCAAGAAGTCAGAGAATGGGCGGAAAGGTTGTACTCTGTGAAGCATTGCTGGAGCCGTGCAAAGATTTCGATGGACATAAGAGAGTCGACACCGATGGCCTCGAGATCCGTGGTAGTGGAAATAGAGGAAGAACTGACGTCGCAAGTCTCAGCCACGATGGTGAGCACCATGGATTCAACATTAGACGCCTCCGATTCAGAAGAACGATGAAGGTGGACAGTAGGACGACGAGCAGTAGCAGGGGTAGCAGGGGCGGCAGGGTTAAGGGAGGATTTGGGGACGGACGACTGAACTGACTTTCCAGCAACTCTGGCAAGGAGGCGCGAGAACATGTTGAGCTTGATCCTGCGGAACTGTGTACCTTTCGCACAGGCCACAATCCGAAAGGGTTCTCCCTTTTGGTATGCCCACGCCTCCGCAAGAATCGTGCCCTCGTTGTCCGCCCACACATTGCTGCAGTAGACGACATATTCCGCATTCGTATCAATAAATTCAGGAATGATCTTGACAGAGCCGACTTCGGTACAGATAAACGCGTCATTCCCCTCTCCTTGCATATTCGCCGCGAAACCCGCGACATGGAGTAGAGTATCCATAAACACCGGGTGCACGATGTATGGTCCTTTGTTATGATTGCGGGGCAGGCGAACTTGCGCACATCCTTCCGTGTAACTAGCATCGATCGTGAGCGACTGAATGGTATGGTATTCCTTGGAATAATCGACCACACGTGGGAATAATAGATTGTACACTGTCCGCGTCGTGAAGTATTCGTGCTGCATGCCGGGCTTCACGATCGCAGCAACGTGGCGGCTGATATTAGGAAGCGCATGAGAGAATTCGTCGAGGATTGCGCTTGTAGACTGGAGACGGAACTCGCCATGACTATGCGAAGTCTGCTCGTTCGAACCTTCTACTCGCGAGCTGATACCGAAAGAGCCGGATTCTCCGTTCAAAGTGATTACCGTTACAACAATACGCGCGACGGACTCGTCGTATACCAAACCGTGCATGAACTTGATAGCCCGGAGGATAGCGTGCCTTTCGTCAGACTGAGAGCCTAAACGATTACGAGTCAAGTCGATCCCAGCATATGCTTGTTCCATGTACACGGAGGCAGGGCACAATGCTATGCCTCTAACTCGATGTCCTGTAATTGAGCCAGCCAGCATGCTGATGGGCGTCTCAAAGATAGAGGTAAACCCGTTCGCTGGAGACGGCTCCTGGATCCATTCATGCAGGAGGGCAGAATTGGAGATTGATTTTTTCGCAGGAACCTCCACTTGAGAAACTTTCTCGACAGCCGTTGCCTCCTTGAAAGTCACCCAAAACTTCGACGGCGCAAAGGGGTACGAGGGGAGACTGATGCACGATACATCTGGTACATGAGAGAACGTCTTTCGCCATGAAACGGGCACATTCGCCTGGTAGAGCTGAGCAAGAGTCGCAGTGAGCGTTGACCACGGGTCCTGCTGCTTCCGGATCGAACCGAGAAGTAAAGGCGCGCCAAGGGGCGCCGTAATCGCTTTGATCATTGGCAGGCATGTCATGTGAGGACCAATTTCCAACCACGCATCAATCTTGGAGCATTCGGGTAACGCCATCAACGCGTGAATCCCGCGATCGAACTGGACTGGCTCGGCACAATGTCTGGAGAAATACTGGGCGTTGAAGACAGACGCATCACCAGGGTGCACGACATCACCATGGACATTAGAGATGATAAGGATCGTTGGAGCCCTCAGGGTCACGTTCAAGGCGACTGCGTCAAGATCGGCAAGGATGGGCGCCATCGCGATGCTATGGTATCCAAACGGCACAGTCAGAAGAACATTCTTGCAGTGGATTTCAGCATCCAAGTGCTCCTTCAATGCGCGAAGCTGTTCCAATGGTCCAGATACAACGCAATCAACGGGGCTGTTGAAGCATGAAATACTCAACTTGTCGAAGGTAGCTGCTTTCAAAATGTCCTGAAGCAATGATTGCGCCAGATTGACGGCAATCATGCTAGTTGATGAAACGGCGCATTTTGTCACCATAAGACGCACACGATGGGCAATGATAGTAAGAGCACTTCGCAATGATAGGACATTGGCAATGACGAGCGCTGCGTATTCCCCGAGACTGTAACAGCATTAGCACGGCGAAACCCGGAGACGGAATTGAACATACCTGTGACCAACCACAGCTGTTGGTTTCACGCCCCACGACATCCACAGTTTCGCAAGAGCATACTCCAACGCGAAAATAGCCGCTTGATACGCTTCGAATTCTTCCGTCTCCGTCAGACCCGTACCGTCGGGTCCGGGAGTAATGATAGGCAATACACCGCAAAACCCGGATGCAGTAAGGAATGTATGGCATTCGTCGATATGAGATTCGAAGATCGGTGATGAATCGTAAAGGGTACGCCCCATCTCCAGGTACTGAGCGCCTTGGCCGGAGAACACGAAAACTGCTTTACCATCTTGGTTGGGAGATTGAACAGACTTTGCTTTCTGCAATTTCTCAATAAGCTCCTCCCTCGTAGACGCAGCAACCGCTGTGCGATGCTCATACAGCTGGCGACGACTCGTGGACGTGTAAGCAATGTCCACTAATCTCTCGTCCGCGCTCTCTGGACTCTGGAGCCAGCTGATATACTTTGCGCGGAGCTTCTCCAAGGCGATGTCAGTCTTTGCAGACAGACCGAAAACAAGAGGAATAGCTTCGACTTGAGCGGGCAAAGGACGAGCAAACTCCTCCACCAACGTAGCTGTGTTCGAGCCCGCGGCACCAAAGTTATTCAAGAATGCCATTCGCGTCTGACCGCCGGGAGAAGGCTCCCATGCAGTATGGGCCCTGTCGATGATGGTGTTGTCGGCATCTAATGGGGCAATGCGTGGGTTGAGGTCGTGAAGGGAGATAAGGCGGGGAATCGTTCGGTGCGCCATCATGAGAAGGATTTTCGCGAGTCCTGCAGCGCCAGAAGCCGCCTCCAGATGTCCAATATTCGCTTTCACAGAGGTAATATGTAATGGATTCTTTGCGCCACGCTTCTGCGCGAATACACCTCGGATGCTCTCGAGCTCGTTGGGATCTCCAGCTTGAGTTCCTGTTCCATGGGCTTCGACGACATTAATCCGGTTTGCGTCGACACCAGTATTCTCCAAAAGCTGTTTGAAAAGTGTGATCTGGGTGGGAGCGTGAGGATGGGTGATCGAATGGGCCAAGCCGCTTTGGTTGACTTCGACACCTCGAATCACACCCCAAATCTTATCGTTCTCGGCAATAGCATCGGAGAGACGCTTCAAGACGAATATTCCACACCCTTCGCTTCGGGAATACCCATCAGCGGATGCGTCGAATGCCTTGCACTGTCCAGTTGGGCTCAGGAAGTGGCCGCGATCGAGTCCCAAGAACATCTAGAAAGAAAAGAATAAGTTAAAATATAGAACAAAGAGAAAAATGACACACATCTGGGCTGGTGATCACATTAACACCACCAACAATGGCCGCGTTGCAGTCCCTAGCCATGAGAGCGCGCGCTCCTTGATATATAGCGACACCAGAAGATGAGCATGCAGTATCTACAGCGATATTGGGACCGCTGAGCTGCATTGAATAAGACAGACGCCCACTCAAGAACGCCTTCAATGTGCCTATTCAGAAGAAGATAAGCGGATGATGGTACAGAAACTGCGAACGAGAGAACTCACCAGGACTGTAGTACACGTCGATGTCGTCACGTAGATTCAGTAAATAATCGGTGCTGACGACACCGATGTAGCATCCAATAGTGTCTGGATTGAATGAGGGAGTCGCGTTCGAAACATAACCCGCATCTTCTAGGGCCTCATAGGTGGTATGAAGCAAGATCCGCTGCTGAGGATCCATGCTCTTCGCCTCCCTGGGACTGATCTTGAAGAAGCGGTTATCAAATTCATCGATGTTTTCGATGAAATTCCCAGTGTGGGGCTTCATTTGCCGCCCCGGGTTCTTGGCCTCATTGTAATCCGATACTTTGAAACGGTTCTCAGGAACCTTAACATGGCATCCACATGTTAGCGAATGGAGATAAAAAATGGAAACAAAGGGTCGAGTACCTCGCTGATAGTGTTGATACCCTGCTCCAACACTTCCCAGAGCTTAGAAACGTTGGGCGCTCCAGGCATATTGACCGCCATTCCAACGATAGCAATAGCTTCCTGCCTGACTTTCGATTGGGGCGCGCATTTCGCGTCCAAAGCGAGGCTATACTGTCCATATTTTACAAAAATTTCCTATAACTATAGGGGACCGAGTTATACAGAATTCCCTATAACTATAGGGAAATCAAATTCTACATATCCTTCAGAAAAGCCTATAGGATAGGTATCACATTATGATCCCTCTTGCCAGCCCCAGGCCTACCAGCATGACCAAGGCAGGATGTCATCACACCCTTCCCTTTGATGGCTGTTGCACTGCCACCCTCTCATCTGCTCACTGTCAGGGTTCCCCGCCCTCCCTCCTACTGTTGCGCACTTTTTTCCTTTTTGGGAAATTTGCTTCCTATGCCTCCAGAATACTTGTGGGCCTTATTCCCGCCCTCCCGCTCACTGTTTAGGTCCGAAATTAGAGATATAGGGTCTTCTAAAAATATATAATGGGTTAGTAAGCTGGCCCCGCCCCTCCCATGCCTCTAGATGCTGGATTCGGAATGGGGAGACTGGATGTAGTGTGGCAGTGCAGCCAATTGATGGGATCAGCCATCAATATCAGTCCATTTTTGGAAATACTTCGGATTGGAATGGTTTCTGGGCACTGGATGGGCCACAGGATGGTACTAGGATATGCATAAATATAAATAACTTTGTATTTAGTCCTCTGGTGATGTATGGGAGCCCCAGAGAAGGGGTAAAACAAATAAAATAGTGAATAATAGCGAAAAATAATGGAAATTTTGCATTTGGGGGGTGCTGCATGCAGTGGATTGCTTTGAAACCTTCACAGATGTGTTCTGTAGTCCAATATATCTCTAAACAAAGCTTCATTTTACTTGTGGGGCTCTAATATTGATATAAAATAGTGAAAAATAGCGAAAATTTGGGGGGAATTGCGTGTGGGGAGTGCTGCGTGCATCTGATCGCTTTGAAACGTTTACCAATGGATTCCGCGACCGTGAAAACCCCTAACCGGCCCCTGTTTATATCTGTGGGCACTCAGTATCGATCATCAAATGGATATTACAGTTTATGGGGTGCACATATCAAAACTCCCATTTCCAGGCGTCGGAAAACTTCGGAGTTACTTCCAGTAGATTTCTAGACCTTTAAAACCCCCAAAAAAGCCCAGGATGGCAATCCAGCGATGCAAAATTCCTGATAAAAAGGGTGAAACTGAAAGTTTGCGAGATTTCATATAGCTCGCATTTCTGAGTGTTAGGGAAGGTAATACTGGTACTAGATATACTATATATACCGTAGAATACTGTGTAAAAAATCACAGGGGGATATCAATGGTACTGACAGAGATATAAGCAGATCTTTCCAAAAATGAGGAGAAGCACATTCCAGATCTTGATGCTCCGGTCATCCTATGGGCTGGGGACTATCAAATTCGGATTCCTTGACCCAAAAAACATTAGACAGACCTATCATCCCAGGAGCTTATTTTTACTAGTAGGCAATCCATATACAGCACACTGTATGGAGAATTCAATATTCTGGCCTATAATATTAAAATTTATAACTGTATATTAATTTCATATATTACAACAAAAATGTTGAAATAATATTTTCAATATTCTTTCAATATTTAGGAATTTTTTAATATTTCTTCAATATACAGGATTATTGAAAGAATGTTAAGAATACTGTTTTGATATTTTGGCCAAGATTCTTGAAAAGATATACAGTTATAGAATTCAATATTTCATCCAAGCATATTGAATTCTCCATGCAGTGGCAGTATATCTTGGTGCATAAGTAAAGCACACTCTTTACCTCGGATTCTAGACACATGAGCCCCATGGATGATAGGTCTGTCTAATGTTTTTTGGGTCAAGGAATCCGAATTTGATAGTCCCCAGCCCATAGGATGACCGGAGCATCAAGATCTGGAATGTGCTTCTCCTCATTTTTGGAAAGATCTGCTTATATCTCTGTCAGTACCATTGATATCCCCCTGTGATTTTTTACACAGTATTCTACGGTATATATAGTATATCTAGTACCAGTATTACCTTCCCTAACACTCAGAAATGCGAGCTATATGAAATCTCGCAAACTTTCAGTTTCACCCTTTTTATCAGGAATTTTGCATCGCTGGATTGCCATCCTGGGCTTTTTTGGGGGTTTTAAAGGTCTAGAAATCTACTGGAAGTAACTCCGAAGTTTTCCGACGCCTGGAAATGGGAGTTTTGATATGTGCACCCCATAAACTGTAATATCCATTTGATGATCGATACTGAGTGCCCACAGATATAAACAGGGGCCGGTTAGGGGTTTTCACGGTCGCGGAATCCATTGGTAAACGTTTCAAAGCGATCAGATGCACGCAGCACTCCCCACACGCAATTCCCCCCAAATTTTCGCTATTTTTCACTATTTTATATCAATATTAGAGCCCCACAAGTAAAATGAAGCTTTGTTTAGAGATATATTGGACTACAGAACACATCTGTGAAGGTTTCAAAGCAATCCACTGCATGCAGCACCCCCCAAATGCAAAATTTCCATTATTTTTCGCTATTATTCACTATTTTATTTGTTTTACCCCTTCTCTGGGGCTCCCATACATCACCAGAGGACTAAATACAAAGTTATTTATATTTATGCATATCCTAGTACCATCCTGTGGCCCATCCAGTGCCCAGAAACCATTCCAATCCGAAGTATTTCCAAAAATGGACTGATATTGATGGCTGATCCCATCAATTGGCTGCACTGCCACACTACATCCAGTCTCCCCATTCCGAATCCAGCATCTAGAGGCGTGGGAGGGGCGGGGCCAGCTTACTAACCCATTATATATTTTTAGAAGACCCTATATCTCTAATTTCGGACCTAAACAGTGAGCGGGAGGGCGGGAATAAGGCCCACAAGTATTCTGGAGGCATAGGAAGCAAATTTCCCAAAAAGGAAAAAAGTGCGCAACAGTAGGAGGGAGGGTGGGGAACCCTGACAGTGAGCAGATGAGAGGGTGGCAGTGCAACAGCCATCAAAGGGAAGGGTGTGATGACATCCTGCCTTGGTCATGCTGGTAGGCCTGGGGCTGGCAAGAGGGATCATAATGTGATACCTATCCTATAGGCTTTTCTGAAGGATATGTAGAATTTGATTTCCCTATAGTTATAGGGAATTTTGTAAACAATGGACACCAAAGGTTGCCAAAGCAGTAAGATCAAGCAATTTTACGCGCTCTTTGCATAAGGCCCTTTCAAGACCATGACAGAGACCCGTTCCAGGACTGACGTTAAGCAGGCACACAGACACATCATCAGGAAGGTCCTTGAAAACGCCGGAAGTCACCAGGTCCCAGTTGGCGGGTTGGGCAATCACCATATCCACAATGAGCTCAACAAGTGACCCAGTCGCGTCCTTCTTCAATGCCTCACCAGTGAAAGTGGAGCAGAAGGGAACATGGATATCCGTGATTTGCGGGAATTGAATGCCTCTCCGAATAACGTCATTGAGGATCTCTTCCCATGCTCCAGCCAGACGAAGTGGCGTGTGGTACAAGGCATTGAGAGCTGTCTTATGCACAATGATACAAATTTTTGAGGAGTGTGCTGTAACATGCTCCGAAAATGCGGAGAGTGTATCAGGGCGACCTGAAATAGTGACAGAACTGGCATCCATTGTTGCAGTGACATAAAGAGGGGACGGCTTGGTTATGGTCTACTTGAATGGTGAGTAACAAAGACGAAGTATGGTGTAAAAATTCTGACCTTTGCAAAATCCGAAATTGCCACCTCTGCACCTTCTTTATTCAATCCAAGGAACACAAGACTCCAAGGAGAATAGTGGACAGCTTCATGGAAGGATCCTGAAAGCGTTGTGGCGCTAAAAATTTGGGCGCATACACCAATCTATATAGCTAGGCGATATGCTTCTACAGCATGGGAAAGGAATGACAGACTTGAGAATGAAGTAGCGACAACAGCCGCAGGCAATATCCCTGATGAAAAGCCGAGGATGCCAACGTTGTGGACAGAGTTGTGTTTTAGAACGTCACTGAACGGAGTGAGAGACCCATTGGAAGCGATCGAAGCATCAATGTATGCCAGGTAGTGCAGTGTCTGCAAGAGGAAGAGCATGGTTCCGGAAATGACTGCATTATGAAGATACCGCTCGGTTGGTAGAGCAAGGATGGACTCTTTAGTCTGGAAATCTGACAGATCGATATTGACTTGTGACAGCTCTGTCGGAGAGAGCGTCTCCAATTCTGCTTGAAAGGCGGCATAGCAAGCAGCAAGGAGAAGAGAGCCTGAGGGAGAAGAGGCATTGAGGAGCACCAGTCCATAGCAGAATGATACATCATTGATGCTTCCAAACCGTAATTGAAGATGTATTAATTGCTGGATTCTACCATGATGCAATGATATATCCTCTACCGTGCTACCCAAAATAGCACCTCGTTTCCCTAGCATTTTTTATATGCCCTGGTCGCTGTTGATCATGATGGGCTCGCCTCTCCCATGCCTTGGTCCCCGACGGCTTCCCAAAAAGCTCCTTGGATTGCGCCAGGTCAGGTACCAAATTAATGATCTTGTTTGGCAATCTGGGTACACACTTCCAGCCGCCGGCTCAGATACACATGGCATGGATACATCCGTCGGTTCTCAGTTTATGTCACCTTGTTTATATAATGTTCCATCTGATGCCCATGTTAAATATCTATTTTGTCAAACAAAAAGGTTTAAGTCACTATTTCCTGGGACAGTCTTGTCTGTTTCCCCCAGTGTGATCCATTCATCTACACACCACTGTTTCTATTCAAAACTCGACCTTATGGTGATGTGTACTGCAGCCTGGTGTTTTTGCAACTAAACTCCTCCCTCCAGCGATGCATCCGTGCCACCATGTGCGAGCCTTACACCATTCTGTTCTTAAATCTAGAGCTCAATTACCAACCAATACAAATTTAAAAAAAGAAGCGGATGTACACTCATTTATGCCGCCAGGCACATCACCAAGATAGAAGGTGTACCGGATCCCTTGAAGGCATACTCTGTTGCATGTCGAAGGCACCCATTGTGATATCCAGTGGGTTTTCTCACTGCCAGTGTGTGACATCGAGCTCACTTGCTCCGAGTGCACTTCAGGTGAACAATGCCTCCCAATGGGCTCCAAAAACGGCTGTTGGATCGTGCTAGGGATCTCAGATTCCTTTCGAAGATGTCCACTGCTCCAAATTGGACTTCAGGTACACCATGTCACTTGTTGTCTGTTACAACATCTGCTATCCCCGATTATTTTTGGGACTCATGAAGAAATGGGAGGGCTTGTCAATCAGAGAAAGCCTGATCCGTCACTCAGGTAGTGGGCAGGTAAGGACTATTTGTTCGCTGTGACTAAAACTAAGCCTGCAACAGTGCCTAAGTTCCAGGCACCTGCATTCAACAATGAAAGCAAACGAAGATTCTTCCAAGTATGTTTCATCTATGACTGATATGGCTGCTAGGGCACTCACTCTGTGTTCTGCGGTCCAAATCAAATTTATATCAATTCTGTGGTCTATGTATCAACTTTCTCCAATACTTTTGGCTGCTTGTCCTAGGAGAAGACTTGAAATACCTGAAGCTTAGATAAAGTGCCTTTATTTTTGCTGTATATCCCGAGATAGACACTGAATTTGAACCCAGTGAGTTGTGTCCATGCCAATGTGGTGGGTTTTCCCAAATTAGTTCAGCTATACGGTGTCATAATCACCAATTTCCATCTTTTCGGAGTGATCTCTACATGTCAGAATCCATTCTTAGAGAGCAAAGTATGGTTAAGAGTGGTGACATTTCAATTGAGAATAATGTAGTTGAGGCTGGTTGAGTAATCTGCAAGCACACAATAATTATTTCTTCATGCCATATCTCACAGTTACATCGAAAATCATTGCCAGCATGGTGCATTCTGAATGGATTTGGCTAATTTTGGAGCATCGTCTGACGAAAATTAATGCCTTGCCCTGGCGACTCGGTAAGCTTATCAAAATATGTTCAATAATGATAAATGATCATTATTTACTCAAAAGGAAACATCAGCGCCATGTCAGTGTCTTTCTGCAACATGTAGAGTGAAAAGAACCTGGTAATACACAGGATTTGTGGATTAAGAAAGGAAGTATATACTCAGCAGAGCTGTAATGGAAGAGTTGAGGTCAACAACCTGCATAGAATGCCTACACTCTGATTAATAACCGTGATACTTGAAGAATTGAGTAAAAACCAGTGAATAAGTTGGGGCGAGGTTCAAAGCAAGCATCCGGTTCAAGCAGTACCCAACTGACCGAACCAATAGGATTCCTCGGCTTCTTCCAATCAATCCCAACCAACATCGACTTTGTTGACTACTACTACAACCTCACATTCCTACTTAACTTAACCCTCCCCCCCGATTACCAGATGGATACATAGACGAAACATCTGCAGGCTTGTAACTTGTTTCCCCAGGCTTGTCCAGAAATATGCCAACAATTCATAGCATCTTGGACTCGAAGCGAGAAGTCCGAGCAGCTAAACCAAGTGGCCTGCAAGGTGTTCAACATATGTTTGTCCCATTCCAGACCTTGATTTCTTCTTGATATGTCTGCAGCAAGATCCACCTGAGGATTCCCATCTCCATCCTTTCACATCTTACCACCTGCGCATGACGATAGCAACACAATAGCTGTACAAGGGATGCAAGGGCGAGCCAAAGAAGATGATAGTAATGAGGGGATCCAGAGGTGAGAGCAAGCAGGCTTGATTGAAGCCCTATGCCCATCCTTGAAGCTGATGATAGTTGATTTGGACAGCGATGGTAATGGACATTCACATGTGTGTCCAAGCAATGGTAGCGTCGCTTTCCATTTAGTGCATGGACAATCTTCTTTTTGACTTTTTGGCTGCACATACAGTGAATTAGATTGTGCTGTTTTTGTGTTTATTTGCTCATAGTTTAGTCTTCATCAATGTAATCAGTAGCAATGTTAATATATTTGCTATCATTGATGTAATATGTATAAAATAACAAACAAAAGAATCACATAGAAAATCGGCGGAGGGTAACAGAAAATAATTGATACAACCCTATTTGGTGTGGTGCTTTGATGGCGTATCAACAACGGGGCAGGGGGTCAACATCGGGTGAAGACGATACATGATCAATAGGGATCATAGATCTGGACCCTGGTGGCTAATTTTAGCTACAGAAATTTTCAGGAAGGGTCGGGGGAGTGTCGGGGGTGGGAGTGTTGGGAAGAGATGGTCGACGGTCGCAACGATGAGCAAGGTATTGGCCATTGGACCAATCACATAATACCATGGGGGAATGATATATCACTCCGTCGCCATGGTAGGAACCGTCCTTTAATATATTGTCATTGACGGTTTGACTCCGTCAATGATATACCTTTTCATATGGATCCCTTGCGAGGAGTACCTGCTGGCATGCCTGAGGAGAGTTGGCAGCAGTAGTGCCTTGACCACCGAAGACAGGAACGTCAATACAAAGGGTGGTAGAGGCCATGTCTAAGGGCAGAATGGTGAAGGTCCCAGAGGTGAGCCCCAGTGAATAATCCGTGTGTTTACATAGATTCTCATATGTTTGAATATGACTACTAGTGGGTGTGGGCCATCATATACATGTGGCATGTCCGAGTCCTACCCTAAAATTATGTTACTGTTAAGGGAACATTAAAACAAGCATCCTTAAACCCTTTAGTTGCGATAACTTGGGGATAACTTGTACACATTCTGTTGGAGCAGTATTATGGGACAATATTCCAAGGCCACTGTTTACTATGATCAACGTATTTCTAAGGTGCGAAGCATAGATGGTGCGTTCTTGACCAACCTAAAATGTGGAGTGGGAGGTCAATAATGTTTTTCAGGACAGATATGCGACTCAGGATCAACAAGCATGCCGCCCAAGATCTGACACTTCTTGATGAATTTGACACCACCACATAACCGACCGACCGCCCAATGCCACAAGCACACCGTATGTGTGTTGTATTCGGATATGCCGAGGTCAACCCATTCACCAGCTCCATTAATATCACCAGAGTAGTCACAGTCAGAACTGCCACACCCTTGAGCACCTTCGAAAATGCACCGGGGATCTTACAGTGTAAAACTTGTATCATTTGAAACTGGGGCAACACCTTGAGGAGACTTACGAGAGGCAGAAAGTGTTTCAGCTTGATAATCGTAATAATTCTAGGAGGCAAGGTTACTGGTTGGCGGATCTTTACAGACGTGTAGACGTCCCACACACATTGTGCAAAAGTCCCACTTCAAGATTTACCATATCAGTACCACATTCGCTACTATTCCCTCCTCCGTGCGTCTGCGACGCTAATATCAAGCCTGAGCAGACTTTTCAGTGATTCGTCAAGCAATTCTAACTACATTGCATGTACCCTCGATAGCAGCACCTATGGAGAACGTAAGTGTCATCATTTCGACAGGAGTCGAAGGGGTTGCCTATTGATGTACTACAAGAGTCACTTAGGCTCGTTCAGTGGCTCTCGACTCGCTCATCGAATCTCATACAGCTGTAATGGTCGCTGCAGTCAGAATTGACTTATTCGTGGACTAGAGAAAAGGCTGACTTGCTTTAGAAAGTGTGTAGCTCATTAACGAAAGCTAAAGGGCTATGTTAAAATTACTAAATGGATCCTTTGTCGACCTCTGAAGTGGTTGCAATGATCGATTCCTCCCTCAAAAATCTGACACTCCGGATGGAAAGGTAGAGGAGCTGATGCAAAAGCAGATACTCTATTAGGTGATTGAATGCCACTACTGTCTTCGCATACCAGACAGTTTCACTGCCGATGGGAAGCGGCTCTCTCGGAAGAGTTGGTATGGTATAGTGCAATTCTAGTTTCTTCAAAGAATGGGCGCTGAAGCCGGCCACAAAAATAGAGACTTCCTCCAGGGACGGTGAAACCAAGTTTGAGCAAGCCCAATCGAGGGAGGCTCAGGTCTACCTGTGCTCCAGTGGAAGGCAAGGCACCTGAAATCAGTAGGGCTGGACTCCTTCTGAGGATATCCCGCAGCTCTTTATGAGTCGGTCTGTGGTCCCAAGGAATGTAGCCGGCAATCAATAACAAGGAAAGGTTAGTCTCGCAGAATCGGCCCCATTTATAATGAGTGCCTTGGATTTCAACGTCATGGAGATTGGGATATAACAGAAACCCAGGATGCTGCAAGTTACCCTTACTACTATGCAGTTTATGTTTTTCCGTCGTAAGTTTATTATTCTGTCCGAGTCCCGTTTCAACAAGAATCCTATCACAGTGCAGGGTTGATGCTTATCTACATGGCAAGTTCCCAGTTATTAGTGATGGTCAACATAGGCAGTGATATTCAAATATAGTTCTATACAGCGCTAAGTTCACCTTTCAGGCCCAACCATAAGAATGGGGGGAATTGAGCTGGATATATCCCAGTATACAAATGACAAAATCACTGGATATATGCACAGCCACCGATTCAGTGGCTGTGCCATACAATCCATACAATATTGTGGAAATCGGCCCAAAAGCCCTGCAGGGGAAATTTTTGGATTTTGCCCTTAAAACCCTCCCAAATGAGCATTCTTAGACAGCCACACAAATTTACTCCACAACCGTTCTGGATGTGGCAGCACTTTCTGCCACAACCTCAACACTTCATCCTAGACCGTTATTGATAGTCCTTCCTGCTATAGTTTTCCTGTATGACAGATCATGACCAGCCTCACAATATCATGGATAGTACACATATCATTTTCACTAAAATTTGAACATTATATTCTGCACTATTTTATATACAAATACAAAGTTCTAGTTGCTCTGTTGTGGCACCAAAGCTCTAACATGAACAAGCAATCGCACCAGAACCACACTCAGAGGCAAACCAGAGGAGGCAGAAGGCAACGAAAAAATGTCTCCAGAAGTCTAGAAGTTGCCACGACTTCGTCACAAGTCACAGCCACAAGAATACCTCAAGTGACTTGGTGAAAATCGGCCAATCATGGCACTTTGTACTTTCCAGGCTTGCGACTTAGACAACAATGAAAAAAATACCTATGCTGAGCCAAGCAACTGACCATGGAGCCTTTTGTCAACGGCAATGGAAAAAATATAACACAAATCATTCAAATTAAATCTTGTATACAGTTTTAAAAAATACAAACATGGGATAGTCTACCTAAGCGTCCGCGGCAATCATGGCCAGGCATTCTAATGCCCAAAGAACATCATCTACGGCCACACACCACTCCTTCCAAGCACCAGCATTATGCGATATGCTTTCCCCCCACCATGCCAGGCTAGCCACCACACTATAAAGTCCATTTTGACCGGGCCTGTCCATCCTATCCCACTCCCCCGAGTTGCGCCGAGAATCAACAGGGATCGGACCCTCTCCCTCCCCCACTCTGCGTGAATCAGGTTGGATTTGTCACCACCATCGCCACCAAGACTGAGTAAAGGCATCCCGATCCCCCAATGGCGTTGGGTCACGCAGTCGTGCATTTTGAATCCAGAGGCTGATTTGAGGAGGGCGGTCTGTCCACTGTAATGGCTTGCCTGTCTTGATAAAGCCTCGCTGTCCCTCCACAATGCTCAGTGCATTGACAAGGCGGTCCCAATCATCGCCGAGCTTGAACTTCCCCAAGTAGGCTTGTGCAGCAGCAAACCACTCCGGCCAGTTTTCCCACTCCAGATATGCAGGACGAACTTTTGACGACAGTTCTGGTTGTATGGGTACAGCATCGGATGGGATCAGAGGTGGTTGAGGTGTGTCGCCAGCTCGAAATGGATTGGGGTGATCGTTAGGTCCACAATTAGGTATGAACGTGCCAGGAGCAACACCACCTGTGAGTAAAGCAGGGTCAATACGGTTGGTGTCGTCCAGCAAAAGCTGATGGAGTGCTGGGAGAATATTTGTTCTGGTCCTCGGTTTGGGCTGTGGTTTCGATCTCGTATTCGGTTGGAGCTGAGGCTCCACTGACGTGCGCATCTCCATATCATCATTTCCACTCTTACTACGCTTGCTTCTCTGCTCTGATGGCTCCCGCTCGATGGCTGACGAAACCCTTGCGTGCTTCTTCCCTTTGTCCCTCACCTTCTTCTTGATGGGCCTTGCTTCTTCCTCTGACTCGTCTACCCCAGACGCTGCACCCTGCTCTGGCTGCTCACTATGCGCGGTGTTGGCTGCAGGAATCGCCGATCTCCATGGGGGATCGGGGATCAAAAATTGCGGAGGACCCAAGGGCACACCTATTCCTGGCAGAGAGTGCACCTTCTGGTCCTCCGGCGCTGTATTTATCTTTCCTGAGCATACATCAACCGGCACAAATGCAGAAGTACTCACAATAACAGGACATTCCCCACTCTCCCAGTGCTGCAAGCCAGATCCTGTACTTCTCTCCTCCACCCTCGTCGAAGGTTACGGGTTTGGGCGACTTGTCCACACCTTCATGTAGTCTGCATGGCTGGGTCAGTATCCATACGTTCATCACAGTTGACTCCTGACTTACATTATTACATTAACTTGGCCGCCTCGCCGCAGCTCAGGGCCTACGACTGCCATCGATATGTGGCAGCCAATCATCTTGGACATGCCCTCCAACAAGGGGCCAAAATACGTCACCAAAGAGTCAATAACCCTTCAAAATGTGTCAGGTCTATTGCGCGAACTCAGAGGTGACTCAGACGTACCTTTGTGCCTCCTCAGGTGGCAGCAACGTAGGCTCTGCATATGCAGAGCCCCTGCTCTTCTTAATCTCCTCTGTTGCCTTTGCTGCCTGCAACGTCCACAT
Organism: Armillaria luteobubalina; assembly: GCA_030435615.1. NCBI lineage: Eukaryota > Fungi > Basidiomycota > Agaricomycetes > Agaricales > Physalacriaceae > Armillaria > Armillaria luteobubalina. The sequence continues at coordinate 86,612 of JAUEPU010000127.1, forward strand.
CCTCTGAGACTCCTCTGGTAGTTTGTCAAACTCCTCCGCTACGAACGAAGCCCATGCAGCAGGACGATCCTTGGCTTCCCCTCCCAGACTGATCCACAAGGCTTCAAAATGTCGGTTGATATCATCGTTGTCCTTCCCAAACAGCTGTTTTGTGGTAGGTGCACACTGGCGAGGACCCTCGACACCACTGAGACGGGAGAGGAATGAAGCCATTGGATCACACATGACCTGCTTCAAGGTGAATCCCAGGGGCACGACACTCTTGCTTGCATGGTAGTCCAGCCACTTGGGGATTGCCTAGTAACATTGAAATCAGTACACAAATTTACCTGTCACTAAAAATCCTTATGCTGCTCATTTGCTTGATAACGGCCACCTTGACCGCAAGCTGCTCCTCTGAGAGGTATGCATCATCCACAAAGGGAGGGTCGTCGGATTCCGGGTCCTGATTGAGAGGAAGCACCCAGAAAAAATGTTGGAAGTATTCATTCACCACAGTAGTTGTTGCATACTTGTTGGCCTTTTTTGATCCTATGTTCTTCTTGTCATTGTAGGTCATGACAGTTTGCTCCAAATAGACAAGACGTTCTCCTTTGGCCCAGCCCTTTACGAGATTCGGCAATGGCAGGGTGGGTCTAGAATGTCATGCCGTTATTTCCACATTTGGAAAATAATCAGGCTTATGTCACTCACAAGTTGGACAAGAGAGGCCAGGCTGTTTCTGCCACCATTTCGCAGTCGGATTTCGCAGAGAGGTTTGATTTCGCAAAGACCTGAAGCCTCACAGTTGTTCTTTGCAGTGAAAATAAATTGTGCAGGAGTATAGGATCTTCGACTTGCTACCTTGCCAAAGAAGCGGTGAGTGCTTATGCCTGCATGATGTGTCATCACCATTTTTGTCATCACCGTTTGTCAGGCCTCGGATTTCTGAGTGCGACATGGCCTCCATGACCGTCACTGCGAGTTCGAATGGCCTCCCGACCTTCCACCAAAACACGCTCACCCAGGTTTCCCTTCCACTTCAACCTCAAGGATGGTTATCTATCGATTGCCTCGATTTTCGTTCCCAAAAAGGGTTTATTCAGCTCTTCTTTGATTCGCCATTCAAACGATGTCACCGCGCAGTGCGCCCAATTCGAAGTTTCACATTGTGACGGCTGTTGGAAGAAACCTGCATTCGGTGTTGGAGTCAGACTTCCAGGCTGAGAGGGCGATATGTATGTATTATCTCATTATATCATACTGATAAATACAGTCATCGTTCTGTGCTACTCTGAAATCTGAGCAGTTTTTTAGCATGCGCATCCTTCAAGTCCCCTTCCATGATATGGCATTCCATATCCTCGAAATACTTGATTATCCTCTTGAATCGCCTCACGGTGGGCTGCGTGTCCTCCCACTCCTTACAAAGTCCCCCAGCTGAGTATATCGCGTTGTGATGTTTGTCGACATCACCTTCCAATCCCTGCAAATGCTCCAACATCTTCTCCACCATGTCGCCTGCCGCCCCTGCTTTCATGGCTACCTTGCAGACACAAGCTGTGTGTGCACGGATCAAGTTGTCGGTGAGGGCATAGAGTTGACCATCGAGCAGTCAAATTTGATGGGCCAGGGATGTGATCTCGGGCTTCAGCAGTGGCGCCCTGCTGAAAATGAGCGAGGCTCGCCCATGTCAGGAATAGAGAATAGACTCACGGCTCTGGGGTGGGTTCTTTTGCTTTCTTGCATCTATCTGGTGCAATGCTCTCCTTCCCTACTTTCTTCGCATATCGCTTTCTCATCTTTGGCAATATTTCATGGCGGTTACTGTATTTAAGTATCGTTAATTGTTGTAGATGTGGCGCAAGCATAAGATCCATACCGGTAATAATATGTGAGCTTGCGAGCTCTTGCGGCTTCAAGTTGCTCCTCAGCGGTGGCATAAAGCTTTGGTCGTGGCATTGAACGAGTTTGCAAGCGAGATTGTGGGTAGTTTGCAAGCAGGGAGGACAGTAATGTGGGCAATTGAAGGTGTATGGGTACGAAAGTCAATAATCATAAGGGAAGTATTCAAGCTTTTGGATTTAACTAGACTTTTATCAGACATTTTCATTCCGGGCTCAATTTTGCTAGGGAAAGAAGGGAATATGTGATGGCACACCATATAGATTGTTAGCAGCTGGTCGAGAGCCATCTACAAGGCCGTAGGAAGCTATAATATTGCGAAAGGTTGGAGCTGGACGAGTCCGGGTATGCGGCTGCATGATTGCTGGCCAGCGAGGGTTAGGGTTGTGACGATGACACTCTCATTACTGTCATCTGCCGGTATGTAAATGCATCCCGGCTCCGGCCAAATCCGAGCACCTGTATAGTCATTTGGAGTGGCTTGTCCCAACGCTTTCGATTGGGAGAGCAAATTCCCTGCCTGTGTAATTTGTTGATTTCACCGAGTGCCAACGTCGAGTCAAGGCCTCAAGTATTCAGGTTCAGCACAATGTCATGGCAAGGAGAGGTATATTTATGGCTTGCGGATGCAATAACAGGTTGGCCCTAACATATGATATTTCTAGATCTTTACTGCAATCCAATTGGCTTTCATCGGCAAGCGGGTGCCTGTTACGATTTATTCACTTTTTTGCTTTTCTTCACACGTTATGCAATCTTGCTTACTCATTTGTCCTGAATTCTGCTTAGTAATGGACTTCTATTGTCATTCAAGACCACCGTTTTAGTCTAGTCATTTCAGTATATAAGTAGTAGCTCTCCCTGTAGTATACTCCAGCTTCGAGCTAAAGTTTATCTACACCAAAAACTATCCTCGTTGACTCGCTTGCCAAAAGTTAACCCGCAGGATCCAGTCCACAGTCCAGTACCACAGTGACTCTTTGGGTGATTGTCCGAACATGAGACAGCTCTAAGTTTATACCTGTTTGGACCTCATGGCGCTTAGGCCTAACAGTTAGCTCGAAGCTTCCTAGTCCTCCTTAAATGCATCGCTGAAGGAGACACCTATGATTACCCCCAAATCTCTAGAAGGAACCGCTGTAGAAACCATCGCAGGAGGATCAGTCACCTTCGTTATTGTCACCCTTATAGTCCTCCTAATTGTCTGTTATTGGCAACAGAACAGTGTAGGCCGGTGGATAGAAAGTCGCAGTCATGGAAGGCAGAGGCAGATGCAGGTGGTGGAGCAACAACCCGTTCCGGTCCACTACATCCCAACCAACTACCCCCAGCACATCGGAGGGGGCGACCCCTTCTATACTCCACCAGCTAGCCTGGCTGCAGGGCAGCAACCGAGCCTTAGAAGTCTTGCTGCAAGACCAACCACCCCCAAGAACATCGTCATCCCCCCTGTTGCTGGACCTTCTGGAACTTGGCGCGCCCTTACAGATTCCAGTGCTAGCACTGATAGCGAGGACCTTGAGCTCGACATCACAGAGCTTGACCCAGGGGTCCACAGCCCACCAACACGTTGGTCGACAGAAGGCGAGGGAAGGCATGTATCTAGGGCCGATAGCCCGACCGACACCAGTACCCGTACCATCACCCTGAACCGAATCACCACCAGACCCATCTGGCAGGCGCACCAGACTGAGACCATCCTTCATGGAGCCGCCGACATGGGACAGCCCGTCCCCTACTCCGAACCCCTCATACCAAATTCATGGCCTGGCCACCTCCTCCGATAGGAGGGGCTCCCCATTCAAGCAAACGACTCATACACCGTTCCCCCAAACCCAGGGGAACAGTCCGACCATGACCACAACACCGCAAACTACTACCGACAGTCTTGGCTTCAAATCCGCGTGGTCGGGAGAAATGTCTTCAGGTTCAGAAGCCCAGTGGCAGGGGAACCTGCGGACCACTACCTTCACCGACAGGAACAAGACGATCCTGACACCGCCCCAGGAATACTGGTCTCCGAACAGACCCTTCTCCTCTGGACCATTGGCCACGACCCTTTTAATGGCAACGGACCAGACAGGGAGTGGCCCATACTTCAAGACCAGGACAGAGCCATACTGGGAAGATACCGGTCCAGGGCCTGGGACAGAAGAGCCCGGGACATACGAGCAAGGGGAGGAGATCAACTCTCCATGGGAGAATATTGGGATAGAGAGAGGCTCCGAGATGAGGACCTCACAGAGCGCCAATTATTGGCTCGAAGGATTGAAGGACCACTACCAGGCAGAAGAATTGCCCACCTCCGACGAAGAACCAAGGAGGAGCACAGAGCCCTGGAGCGAGACCTATGACACCTACAAGAAGACTGGGAGAGGTCCAAAGAACGAATGGAACCCGGAGAGTTGGGAGAATCAGACTAGGCCGCTACCTGACACGCCACCCTGGATTAACTATCAACAACCAGGATCTCAGTGGCAAGGGAGCAGTCGACTCTTCGCCGGGAGCGGAGAAGCAGAAGCAGGCCCCTCTGAAAAAGTGCAAGGCAAGCAGAGAGATGATGAAATGGAACAAGACCCCAATCCTGATGACCCGGGAGCACCCCTGGACCTAGGACCCCCACCAGCGGGGGTGGACAAAGTAAGAACAGAAGCCGAACGAAGGGCAGACGCCGAGAAAGCAGTCAGGGACATCCACTCGAATATGAGGGATGCCCAAGCCCTCCTCAAATGGATGGACAAACGATGGGGCTTCACCACGGCCCCACAGGTAAAACCACCACCCCCGCCTCCCGTCCATCGAGGTTCCCCAGGGGATCGCACAGACTGATGGTTGCTTCCGCGACCACCTCCCAAGGATCTACCCCCCGATCCTCCCGACTGGCCCACGGGCGCACTACGGGATGATCACCCCTACTATAGCATCAAGCCAACCCTCATAGCCCCCACCAAATACTTTAACAGGAAGCATGAGGACGTCGACTGATTCATTGGGGACTGCCTTCAGTATTTTGAAACTTTCTCTCGCTTCATAATCACTAGCCCCATGATGATCAACTATGCCACATCACACATGGAAGAAGGACCCAAAACCTGGTGGGTTTATCACCGGGTCGAGTTCTTCTCCAAGAGCAAGAATCGACACCGATATGGGCAGTGGGACGAGTGGGTCGAAGCTTTCCGAAAACAATTCTCAGACCCCGCCATCCAGGAGAAGCACGAACAGAAGATGATGGAGCTGCGAATGGGCAATGGGACGGCCACTGCCTATTTCCAACACCTGGAGCACCTGGCAATGCTAGCTGGACTTTGACATGAGGAAGGACCTCGGTCTGCCCTCGTCCGAGCAATCCACCAGGGGCTCCCCAATGATTACACCCAGTTTATCTCCGACCTCGGCATGTTTGTCCCTATTTACTACTGGCAATGGAAGCAACGAGTTTGCACAATGTATGACGAACGCACCAAGAAAGCCGCCTTCGACCGAATCCACTATCGCAGCGACCCCCCCCAGAAGCAAAAGACCCCTGCCGCTAGCACTAGTCAGAAAGCCAGCAGTGCGACAAGTTCGAGTGGGAATAAGTCGACCGCCACCACCGGAGGCAGTTGGACTACCTATGAGGGGGCTGGAGAACCAATGGATATTGATCGGATGCGCCAGGAGAAGAGGTGTTATAACTGTGGAAAGAAGGGGCATCTGGCCAAGGATTGCTGAGCCCCAAAATGGCCACAAGATGCAAAAACAGGGAGGTACACATATACATTGGAGCAACTATGTGCCATGCTCGATGACCAGGTCAAGGCAGAAGCAGAACAGAAGGATACAGTTGAGGAGAAGACGCCCTTGACAACGGGAATCGAAGAAGTAAAAGAGGGGGCCAACAAGTGAGCAATTCCACTTGCTCGGCCAGGACAATCATTTCATCCATCACGTGCTCGGACTCGGCTAGCCGGTCCTCCTGTAACAATACTTTACGTACGTCATATCATGAGCATTCAAATATACCCACTTCCATTTCTCCGAGCGCACAAACCCCAAAAGAATTGCAATGAACTCCGATATCGGAGTCCAAAAACCCACATAAATACCTCATTCGCCTCCCCTTCGACCCTCGGGCCCCACTTTCCAGCTATGAAACCATAAGACCTGGGGATGCACCTAACTTGACCATGGAGAAGGTGTCCTCCAGAGGTGTTAGACCGTTCTTACAGCACAAGACACGTGATGCCCCCGTTGCCACCAAGCAGGCTGCGCCCCAGGCAGGAACTGCAATCCAGGAGGATGCCGGAGCCGCCATTCCTACCAGCGAGGCCTGAGCCAAGGCCGAAGTTGAGCCTCACCCAAGAGAAACCCCAGGGAGACCCCACGAAGAGCCCACACAAGGGTGAAGAGCGGCGAAGAACCATGGACCCCAAACCCTCAATCGCCCACAAGGATCAAGCGGGCCGAACCGGGCGAGAGACACCCTGACAGCCACGAGTCACGATCGAAGAAGTGCCCGATGATGATGATGATACTTCTTATCATCTCTCTCAGTTAAAGACACAACCACCCCTGCCTGGAAATCCTGAGGAACGCGCTTCGCCCCCGAAGAATACCTGGTTTAAGCCCTTTGGTCCCGACTGGACTCTTCGGGCTATTCAAGAAGCGCAGACCAATTCCGAGGCATTGGCGGCCCTCTATCTCTGGGTCCATAAGGGAAGGGAAGGAGAAGTGGATGAAGAGATGATACGACACCTCTGCCTAGGAGGGGAGCCAGCATGAGAACGATTGTACAAACTCTGGGAACCAATACGTTACCTACGACGGGTATGAACTGACAGGGCCAGGGAACTGCTGATTGACACTCAACTCGAGATGTTGGCAGACTGACAAACCCTGAAAGCTCACGCCCTCATCGACAGTGGTTGTACTGGGAGCTCTATCAGCCGTAAATACGTGGAACGGAACGGCCTCCAAACCTACCCCACGCCCTCTCCTATCCCAGTATACAATGCCGACGGGACCCGGAATCAGGCAGGGGAGATCACTGAGTTTGTAGAGTTGCGGATGTCCCTAGGAGACCACGCCGAACGGATTGACCTTGCGGTAACCGAACTAGGCAAGGGGGACATATTCCTCAGACATGACTGGCTCAAGTGGCATAACCTGGTCATCAATTGGGTAACGGGATGAATACTCTTTGGACGCTGTCAGTGTAGGAGGAACCCACTCCCCTTGCCAGACACGGACCCCGAAGACCCTTGGGATGAGGAACTAGAGGAAGGGGAGACCATCCTAGCCGTTGATGAACCTAAACTTCCGTGGCAACGGCACACCAAAAACTTGAAGAGTAATGGTTAATGATGGTGACAACCGGTTATAAAGGTACTGTGTTGTGCGAGTTGTTCGGGGCACCTCTGTGCGACCTAATCACTTCCTCTAGACGTGAGTTTATACTGCGACTTTTCAGTCAAGCAAGTAGCACTCAAGCGATCGAGTACTAAAAGGTTTTGGCTGTAGGCTGGTGATAATCTCGATAACGAGATAGAACGGAAGAGGGTATGACGTGAATACCACAGGTCCGGTGTAAAGAAGGAGAAACAACTAGACGAGGTCTCTAGACAAAGGTCCTATGAAAATAATGGCGATAATGAAGCTATGTGTGTGGTAGACGGTTTATAACCAGTGTAGTGTCGAAATACTGAAGGGGGTGATCCTAATAATGCCAGTTAATGGTGGCAAGAGCGTGAAAATGTGTTTATGTCTGGTGGGATGCGGCGATGACGAGTGCTGATCCTATACGAGACGAAATATACTGAGGGCGATGTTGAAAACTGAGTCTACTCGGAGACGGTCCTATCCTATGTCAATGTCAATCCTATGCATGCAAACCTATCCTATCCAATCCTATCCAATCCTATCCTATCCTATCCTATGACGGTGTAAACCGGTGTTGAGTCCAATACGATCCTATGTGACGATGTTGATTCCTATAAGTCTGCCAGAGACTACCCAAGTGGGCTGCAATGAACGATGTTGAAAGTAAAGCCGAATAAAACTCCTATGGTACGAAGATGAAGACAATCTGATCCTATAAAACAAAAAGAGGCGATGTACGATGCGAGCGTATGGGGTTACGCGCTAGATGCGAGTATTTAACCAATAATGATGGGGTGCAATCAAAGGTGCGATGGGCGACCGAAGATAATGCTAACGCTGGTCAATCACAGTGTAGAGCGTGTTTCTCAAAGAGAACAAAGGGGGTGTGAAGCTAAAGACAGTGCAAAACCAGTCCATTGCTTATAGCGAGCGTATGGGATGCAAACAAATGTTATTGTTTGTGTACTGCACTATGCGAGAAATATGGTTGTTAAACCGGTGCTAATGAGCGTAGCAAGAGTGTAGCGATGAGAATATAGCCGGTCGTGAGCGGTATAGCGAGTGCTAATAGCAAAGTAGCAGGTAGTTATGTCTCCCTACTTCTACGATTTTCTATGGATTTTATACTACTAGAGATATTTATTAATAGAAAGACTTAGTAAAGCTGTAAGGCTGCGGCTTTGTAACGAGTCAAACATCCATATGAATCTCCATAGTCTCTTGTAACAGCTGATCCTTAGCAGGACTGAAGACAGATAAATTCACTATATCATGGGTTGTCACAGCGGGGTCATTGGGGTGCTGTTTTAACTGCGGACTGTGAGGGTACGGTGGAATTACTGAGGTGAACAAAAGGAATAACGCCTTCTAGTGAGCTGGGCACGGCGATATTATCAACGCCGGTCGTTTGGATGACTAGAACTCAATGATTATTGCAGCAGGGCAATTGTCAGCGGGTATGACCTCATATAATGAAAGGATCAACACCGGTCCATTACACCGTGATGCGCTGGTGATGCAGTCCTGATGCGTCAGTGATGCATAGTTCGCTTATCACTGGGGTTTGCCTGATCGATCAATACTGTGCCTATTCGTGATGGTATACGAGTTAGGTCGCGAAACGAGTTGGGACGGGTATTCTTCATTATAATTGGCCGTTGAAGTGTCAAAGGGGTCCTATAATAGTGTGTGCACACCGGTGTTATCGTTATAACCGGTGCTAAGTCGTTGTCACTTAGAAATGACAAAAATCGCAAATTCTGAGCGTACAGAGCCTAGAGGCTCATCACTGTAGACGTCCAAGAAGCCATGGAAATCTGGGCCATACACCATGCCAATGACCTAGCCGCCAAGGCCTCTGAAGGGAAGCCTAAACAATCGTTCGAGGAACTGGTCCCTGCCTGGTATCATGAGTTCCATGACCTGTTCTCGAAGGATAACTTTGACGAACTACCAGAATGGAAACCATGGGACCATGCCATTGAGCTAATCCCCAATGCCCAGAACACCCTCGACTGCAAGGTGTACCCCCTCAATCAGAACGAACAAGAAGAGTTGGACAAGTTCCTAGACGAGAACCTTGCCAGCGGAAGGATACATCCATCCAAATCCCCGTTCGCATCCCCATTCTTCTTCGTCAAGAAGAAGGACGGCTCCCTCCGACCAGTCCAGGACTACTGAAAGCTCAACGAGATGACCATCAAGAATCGCTACCCATTGCCGCTCATCTTGGAACTTATGGACAAACTACAGGGGGCCAAGTACTTCACAAAACTCGACGTCTGATGGGGGTACAACAACGTCCAAATCAAAGAGGGGGACAAGATGAAGGCAACATTCAGAACCAACCGGGGACTCTTTGAACCCACGGTCATGTTCTTTGGATTAACCAACTCACCAGCAACCTTCCAATGGATGATGAACAATATCTTCCACAACTTGATAAGCGAAGGGAAGGTCACCATCTACCTTGACGATATCCTAATCTTCTCAAAGGACCTTGATGAACACCACCGCCTTGTCCGGCGAGTACTCTGATGCCTTCGAGAGAACAAGTTGTTCCTCAAAGTGGAGAAGTGCGAGTTTGAAGTGCTGGAAACAGAGTATTTGGGAGTAATCATAAGCGAAGGGGCAGTACGAATGGATCCGGTGAAGGTAAAAGGGATAACGGAGTGGCCTACGCCAACAAAGAAGAAGGAGCTCCAATCCTTCTTAGGCTTCACCAACTTCTATCGAAAGTTCATTAAAGACTACTCCAAAATAGTCCGACCACTCACTCAATTGACCGGCAAATCTCCCTGGACGTGGGGAGCGGCACAAAACCAAGCCTTCCAACGCCTTAAGGATCAAATGGCGAAGGATGTCGTCCTCACCCTACCATACAAGCAAGGCAAATTCCAGGTAGAAGCCGACTCAAGTGAAGGGGCGATTGGAGCTGTCCTCAGTCAAGAACAGGATGGGAAGTGGAGACCGGTAGCCTTCCTCTCGAAATCCCTCACCACCATGGAACGTAACTACGAGATCTACGACAAGGAGCTGTTAGCAATCATGCTCGCCCTGTCGGAATGGAGGCACTACCTCATGGGTGCTGCGGACGATTTCGAGATATGGACCGACCATCAGAACCTTCAATACTTCCGAAAACCCCAAAAACTCAATAGGCGACAAGCCCAATGGGTAATTGAATTGGCGGAGTATCACTTCACACTGCATCACAAACCTGGGACAGCAAACTGAAAGGCTGACCTCCTAAGCCGCAGAGACGACCATGATCAAGGGAAGGAGGACAATGATGACATCGTCATATTACAGCCCGAACACTTTTGGGCCATGATCATGCCCACAATGACGGAGACCCACCAGTGAATCAAGGAAGCTACCCATAATCGAACAAAGTGGGATCAGGGAATCTCTGATTCCCTGAACCACGAACAAGGAATTACACAGGAAGAAGGGATCCTCTACTACGATGGGAGGATCTATGTACCCCGAGATGACAAGCTCCAGGGGGAAATCATTGCTCAGTATCACGACCACCTCACTGCAGGCCACCCAGGTATCGCCAAAACATGGGAACTAGTCGAGCGCAACTTCTGGTGGCCCAAGGACCGACAGACTGTAGAGAAATACGTAAAAGGGTGCGAGACATGCCAGAGAATAAAGACCAATACGCAGGCAAGGGCAAACCCCTTACACCCCAATGAAATCCCCTCTACACCTTGGACCCATATCTCTGTGGACATGATTACTGGACTCGAAGAATCGAACGGATACAACGCAATTCTTGTAATTGTAGATCAATTCTCAAAAGAAATTATCCCCATCGCATGCGACGTCACCCTATCATCCAAAGGATGGGCCAAGATACTTCGAGACCAAGTCTATGCCAGACATGGAATGCCGCAAGTAGTCATCTCGGATTGCGGTGATGAGCCTCTAGGCTCTGTACGCTCAGAATTCGCGATTTTTTGTCATTTCTAAGTGACAACTCAGCACCGGTTATAACGATAACACCGGTGTGTACGCACCATTATAGGACCTCTTTGACACTTCAACGGCCGGCTATAACGAAGAATACCCATCCCAACTTGTTTCGCGACCTAACTCGTATGCCATCACGAATAGGCACAGTATTGATCGATCAGGCAAACCCTGGTGATAAGTGAGCTACGCATCACTAACACATCAGGACCGCATCACCAGCGCATCATGGTGTAACGGACCGGTGTTGATCCTTTCATTATATGAGGTCATACCCGCCGACAATTGCCCTACTGCAATAATCATCAAGTTCTTGTCATCCAAACGACCGGCGTTGATAATATCGCCGTGCCCAGCTCACTAGAAGGCGTTATTCCTTTTGTTCACCTCAGTAATTCCACCGTACCCTCACAGTCCGCAGTTAAAACAGCACCCCAATGACCCCGCTGTGACAACCCATGATATAACGAATTTATCTGTCTTCAGTCCCGCTAAGGATTAGCTGTTACAAGAAACTACGGAGATTCATATGGACGTTTGACTCGTTACAAAACCGCAGCCTTACAGCTTTACTAAGTCTTTCTATTAATAAATATCTCTAGTAGTATAAAATCCATAGAAAATCGTAGAAGTAGGGAGACATAACTACTCGCTACTTTGCTATTAGCACTCGCTATACCGCTCATGACCGGCTATATTCTCATCTCTATACGCTTGCTACGCTCATTAGCACCGGTTTAAACGACCATATTTCTCGCATAGCGCAGTACACGAACAATAACATTTGTTTGCACCCCATACGCTTGCTATAAGCAACGGATTGGTTTCGCACCGTCTTTAGCTTCGCACACCCTTCATTCTCTTTGAGAAACACGCTCTACACCGTGATCGACCGGCGTTAGCATTATCTTCGGTCGCTCGTTGCACCTTTGATTGCACCCCGTCATTATTGGTTTAAATACTCGCATCTAGCGCGTAACACCGTACGCTCGCATCGTACAGCGCCTCTTTTTGTTTTATAGGATCGGATCGTCTTCACCTTCGTACCATAGGAGTTTTATTCGGCTTTACCTTCAACATCGTTCATCGCAGCCCACTTGGGTAGTCTCTGGCAGACTTATAGGAATCAACATCGTCACATAGGATCGTATTGGACTCAACACCGGTTTACACCGTCATAGGATAGGATAGGATTGGATAGGATTGGATAGGATAGGTTTGCACGCATAGGATTGACATTGACATAGGATAGGACCGTCTCCGAGTAGACTCAGTTTTCAACATCGCCCTCAGTATATTTCATCTCGTATAGGATCAGCACTCGTCATCACCGCGTCCCACCAGACATAAACACATTTTCACGCTTTTGCCACCATTAACTGGCATTATTAGGATCGCCCCCTTCAGTATTTCGACACTACACCGGTTATAAACCGTCTACCGCACACATAGCTTCATTATCGCCGTTATTTTCATAGGACCTTCGTCTAGAGACCTCGTCTAGTCGTTTCTCCTTCTTTACACCGGACCTGTGGTATTCACGTCATACCCTCTTCCGTTCTATCTCGTTATCGAGATTATCACCGGCCTACAGCCAAAACCTTTTAGTACTCGATCGCTTGAGTGCTACTTGCTTGACTGAAAAGTCGCAGTATAAACTCGCGTCTAGAGGAAGTGATTAGGTCGCACGGAGGTGCCCCGAACAACTCGCACAACACAGTACCTTTATAACCGGTTGTCACCGTCATTAACCATTACTCTTCGAGTTTTTGGTGTGCCGTTGCCACGGAAGTTTAGGTTCATCAGCGGTCCACAGTTTGTGTCTAAATTTATGACGGAACTATACTGACTCCTGTCAATCACTCCTAATGCCTCCACCGCCTATCATCCTCAGACTGATGGCCAAACGGAATGGGCAAACCAAGAAATTAAGAAATACTTAAAGATTTTCACCGACTACCGGCAGAAGGATTGGAGCGAGTGGCTAGCGCTCGCGGCATTTGCACACAACAACCGAATTCATTCTGCCACTGGTCAAAGCCCCTTCTTCATTAACCATGGCCTACATCCTCAGACGCTCCCAGACTCGGTACGAACCACCGTCTTCTTGAATCCAGCAGCCAGAGACTTCTCCACCACCCTGCTCAAAATACATAAAAAGGCCAAAGCAGCCCTTGAAGAAACAGCTGGTAAGATGAAGACGCAATATGACAAGCGAAGACAAGCGTCGAGAAACTACCAGGTAGGGGACCGGGTTTGGTTGGACATGACCAACCTCCAACTGCCATGACCCTGGAAGTCACTAGATGACAAAAGGGTCGGACCATTCCTTGTCCTTGAAAAATCCGGTGCCTCAGCGTACAAACTCAAACTACCCGCCCCATTGGAGAATTCACCCCCGATTCAATGAAAAACTCCTGACACCTTACATCCCACCTGCATTCCCCAACCAAGAACAACCACCTGCACCACTGCCTGACCTCATCGAAGATGAAGAGGAATATGAAGTCGAGGAGGTGTTGGACACCCAAACAAGGCGAGTACATGCCAAGAAAGGGCAGAAATCACATCTCACTACTGACTATTTCATTAAATGGAAGGGGTGGACAAGGGAACACAACTTGTGGGTAACGATGGAAGATATGGAGCATGCGCAAGACGTGATCAAGGACTATGAAAAGGGAGTCGAACAGAACCAACGAACCACGGTAATCTGCACCATAAAGATGAAGGAGCAAAAGGCCATCATATCAATTCTAGACGACCACTACCAGAAGGATGGGATGGTTCTATACCAAGTGCAACGCACCAACGGGAAGAGATTCTGGGTCAAAAACCCTGATGAGAAGAAGTGGAGTTATTTGCTGGAACCATACTGGGAAAAATATCGCCTCTCACTGCTGGAAGAACCACCAGATCCCGACATAACATAATGGCAGTCGGGATGACTGCCTTAATGAGAGGGTAATGTTACGATTTATTCACTTTTTCACTTTTCTTCACACGTTATGCAATCTTGCTTACTCATTTGTCCTGAATTCTGCTTAGTAATGGACTTCTATTGTCATTCAAGACCACCGTTTTAGTCTAGTCATTTCAGTATATAAGTAGTAGCTCTCCCTGTAGTATACTCCAGCTTCGAGCTAAAGTTTATCTACACCAAAAACTATCCTCGTTGACTCGCTTGCCGAAAGTTAACCCGCAGGATCCAGTCCACAGTCCAGTACCACAGTGACTCTTTGGGTGATTGTCCGAACACGAGACAGCCCTAAGTTTATACCTGTTTGGACCTCATGGCACTCGGGCCTAACAGTGCCGGGGTATCACCAAGCCAAAGTTGGGCTCCAGGGGGACACAGTTCGCATGTTTTTATAGTGGCTGGTTCTTGCCTATCTGGACTCCTTCCCCTTTGAGACTGAGGACACGGACCTGGACTGACACACGCCTCAGGAGAGGTTGATGCGATCCGCTCATCGGGAGCTTCAACTGTGTGAGGTGAGTCAGCGCATTCTTGTTACATTCGATTCTGAAGGCGTTACTTAGGATTTACATGCTGCTCTGGACTGCGCAGAGGACGACCTTGAAGGTTTTCCTATATGGCCGGCCAAAAAGGTACGATGGGAATCATCTCCGAGGCCCTGTCCATGACCTTGGCGGGCAATGCGTTCATCTGCCACATGCTCAATCCCGCCACGACCCCCAAACAACATGTCACAGGATATTCCCGATCGGTCTTTCATGCCGAGCGAGTCATCCTCTCCTCCGCCAGAGCCGGAGAATGCAAAATATCGAGTTCCTGAGACGTGTGGTAAGGTGCCAGTAGGACCACTTGCGCTGTTCACTTTTGAGGACTGGCTTCAGCATGTAGATGACAATTGGGGTCAGCATCCCCGGACTTGGCAGGAGATGAGGGAAAGAAATATGGCTGACGAGGTCGCTGCCGCTCAGCGAACCTTCCCGGGGGCACGTTGATATATATATTCTGTATGTAGTAGCCCCTCCTTGCCCAATGGTACCTTGTTTGTCATCACAAGATCTGTTCCTCATAGATCTGCCTAAAATATATACAGAGGGATCCAAGATCTGCTCTTAAAATAAATCACCTAAGTTTAGAAATAAAACTGAGATTTTGTGATGTGCTAAAATTGGGACAGAATTAGGCAAAGAGTTGTAATATCGCAACGCTAGACAATAATCTACTACGTTCGGGATAAATATTAAGTGTGCAAGGCAGCCTCCAAGGTTCCGCGAATTTTCTACGTGCATGGGTAGTCAGACAAGGCTACTGGGTAATTACTAGCACAGACTCACCTTGACCATCAGCTGCTTCATCTGGTCAACCAGGCCGGGTTGCCCCTCAAAGAAGTCGTTGTCATCCTCTTCTTCGATGGGGAAGCAGGCAAACCAACGCGCCACGATCCTTGGGAAAACGTCGTCCACACTGTTTGTAATCTTGGTGGCCACATACTCACCCTGAACAGTGAGAAGCCAAGCAAATTGTTCGGTTGTCATGAGCATGGCTGTCAGCTGGTATGGCAAAATCTAAGTTCCAGGGTCATATTAGGGAGGTGGCACATACCTGTGAGAGCAGGAGCAAAAGGTAACCCCTTATGTCAGCATTTTTCTCCCACTTGGCTCCCTTCTGGCTGATATCCGAATGCCACCGAAATGCAAGGTTTACTGCCTCCACAAGGCAGACGACAACGACCATGAACTGAGCACGGTCAATGCGCGTACTGTCGCTGTAACAAAAGGTCATCGCTGCCATCTGAAGATTGTCGGCGAGTCAACAGTCATACATCAAAACCCTCTCTACTCCCAAGGAGACTGGGTTTATCAATTCGATGCCAACGATTCCTATGATGCTGCCCAGCCCAAACGGGTCTGCGTACTCAAGCCGCCACCACCGCCACGATACAACAAATCGGTTAGTTTCCTTAGTTGCGCATACTTCAATGATTTTTGATTGACAACGAATTAGGACTGGCCTCTACTCTATTGGACGCAAGGGTATCGTCAAGAAGCCTTGGAGGAGTTCATGCAACTGGAAGGACGTGGGGACTGGGCCCATCTGAGCGAGTGTATGTCGTGTGGTAGCACGGATTGTGGGAGAGAGCCTGTCTTCCGATGTGAGGAATGTTTGGGGACGGTCCTGGAGTGCCAGCAGTGTGTAGTTGAAAGACATTGACAAACCCCCTTTCATGTTATTCAGGTATGAAATAAATTGATTCGAATGTTACATTGACCTATAGAACTCACTTCGCAGCGTTGGAATGGTAGCTTCTTTGACAAAGTGTCCTTGCGAGACCTTGGCCTTTGTGTTCAACTGGGTCCACACACGTCAAGTCGTTGTCTGAATCCTCGGCCAGGACCCGTAGACTTCTTGGTGCTGCATGTCAATGGAGTGCACCAGATCGCGATAGATTTTTGCTGGTGTGAGCATCGCGTAGCCACATGGAAACAGCTTATTCGGGCGGAATTATTTCCGGCGACAGTGGATCAACCCAAAACCTGCACCAGCTTTCGTGTATTGGAGCAGTACCAGGCGCTTTTGGGGTCGGGTAAGATGTTGGCATACAAATTTCACCAAGGCCTTTCCCATATGACGGATGCGACTGGTATCTGCAAGCCGAAGGTAAGCTGTTGCAGACTCTAGACTCAAACAATACTTACTAGTTGACATTCACTAGTCGAAGTATACAAGTCTGGGTTGTATGGTTCGACAGTTTGCACACATCAAGATGATGAAACGCGGCAGTCGAGGCAACGTTTGGAATGGGATCAAAGCTACCTTGCCTGGCGAACTCGCCACTCTCTGCCCAGCGTGTCCTCACCCAGGCATCAACCTACCAGCGGACTGGGAATCCACGCCGCTGGAATACAAGTGCGTATACATTCAACACTAAGTATAGATGAGTGTGATCTGACTAATGTACAGATTTCTCTACATCTTGATTCTCGCCCTAGACGCCAATTTCCACCTGAAGAATCTGTATCGTTCCAGTTGGGATAGGGATCCTGGGCTACATACTGGCTTGGCATATTTCGTTGAGCCTACAAAATACCTCAAGCACGTCAGCGCCTATGTGACTCAGAAGGATATCAGTAATTGTAGTGGTTTCCAAACATTGTCACACGCGGAATCGAAGAATGCGGTGGGCCTAAGAGCCACTGGCGTTGGGATGTGCATCTGCGCATGCCATGAGATTGTGCGTCCTCTGGGGATCGGTGATTTGCAGAAGGGAGAGTGGTAAGTTTTTGTCTTTGCTGGCAGCTGTATGCTTACTGATTGCAGGTAGATACTGTAATATGGATTATATTGCATTATCAGCGTCCAGGGCCCATGGAGTACAGGCGCTCTTCTACTCATATGACATCGCATGTCAGTGGAAGATCAACTTCTTTGACCGGATGAGGGCTTTTTCGAAGGACTGGCAAATCCCAGATGACATCGAGGTTCACTTCGGTATTCCCAAATGTCACTGTAAGGGCTACAAGCGGGTGTGCCAGTGTTGTTACAGCATGAATATTCAGAGGGTTGGCCAGATGGATGGAGAAGGAATTGAGCGAACGTGGGCAGAGGTCAATATGGTTGCTAATAGCACCAAGGAAATGGGACCGGGGAATCGATTCGATAGGCTGGATGAGCAGTTTGTGAGGCATAATTGGAAGAAGGTTATAGGGCTCGGTATGTGTTCCCATTGGTTATCGAGGCCTGAACTGATAGATGTCTTGAATAGGCCGTTTATTGGCCAAGAAGCACGTTAAAGCGAGGAGTAAAGCGGCGAGGCACATGTCAGGTTTCATAGGGCTGACAGAAGTCCTGCCCAACAAGGATTTCAAGGCGCAATGGACGATGGAAATCGAGGCATGGGAGCGCAACAAGGATCTGCCGAGCCCCTACATGATTAATGTCAAACGTGCATTGTCCCGATGCTCATGTGGGATATGTTCTGATTTTGGTATCCTAGATTTGACTGAGAATCAGGTCGTATTCTCGTTGAAAGAAGAGGAACGTAGGAGTGCCATGAAGGATGGGCTGGCAGACGCAGACTCCAACGCCACGCTTTGTGTGGAATTGGGCTTGATTATGGAGGATGCACAGTATGTATTCTTCACATTGGTTACGTTATTAGTGGTTGATTCATCACAGGCGGCGTTTATGACAGGACATATGCGACCAGGACGACGATGTTCCACTGGCAGCATCCAAGGACATCCAGAAGAAGTGGAAGGCACTGCACAAGGACCTGACTCGTCTACGAAGCCTACAGGCCGAATATATGCCCTGCGTCAAGGCAAAACTCTGGGAGATGATCAACGATTTGAGGGATGTGGAGGAGCGCAAACTATGGTTGCCATCGGAGCTGGATACGGCTCTACAAGTGAAGGGCTGTCTATCAGGCATGGCTGAGATAGAGACGAAGCTCCAGGAGGCTCAGTGTCTGGATGCACTCTCCAGTCTTCGTACAATGCTTTGTGCATGGCACAGTCTCTTCAGTCATCACAACAAGAATTTCCATGGGCAGAAGCAGAACACTCGCATGGCTGATACGGCCCACTGACTGGACCGGCAGTGTCATCTCGCTGGAGCAAAATATAACGCCACTCGTGATGCACTACTATCATTGAAGGGTCCAGGGCAATGGGAGGAAGAATTGCGAGTACTGTGCCATTCTGATATGGTGTCATTGCATGGCTCCCTTTTGGAAATCAATGAGGACGACGAGGAGGAAGATGCCGAAGGAAATAAGCGCAAGAAGCGACCGAGGTTGGGATCACCCAGGGAGGCAGGTGAAGGTCACTGGGAGATATCATGGATCTGGATGCAGGAGGGAGCACTTGGGGATGGTTCCAACAAAGATCTGAACCATGGTAAGAAGATTGATGGTTTATCGAAGTTATCGCTGATTTTGGCTCTTAGTGATCAAGCTCGAGTGGCTGAGGAGCCGTGCGCATGCACATCGATGGCAGGAAGAGTGCCTTTTACTAATGGAAGAGAAACGACGCATCCTCAAGACATTTGCGTACGAGGCGGAATGCTGGGACCAGCGTCAGAGTGGATGGCAAGGTTTGGGTTTGGATTATGCAGAGGGAGTACAGGCATATGCTCGAAGACAGGCTGACATGTATTGCCGTCTCACCTCGAAGTTCCGGATTCACTGGGACCTGCCGCCTGAGCAAGTGCTAGAGGATAACAAGTCAGAATCGGAAGCTGAAGGCGAGGGGGAGGTGCGACGGCTGGAGGGCAAAGTCGAGTAGAATTGATGTATATTACACGTGATCATAAATACATTTTGTTCATTTACCTGTTTCGGAGGCGAGATGCCAAGATATGGCCTCCCACCATTTTTCGGCACTGAGATTGAGGCAATGCTTTGGCTAGGGACTGCCTGAATGTGGTAGGTGGTGACTTTGGGGTTTCTGCTGGATATAACCCATGGGTTATATCCAGTCAAAATGGCTTTTATATACTGGGTTATAACCAGCAGGAACCCGCTATTCAAGTGGTTACAGGTGCACCTTTCAGCTTGCCGTTTTGTCAAGCTTTGGCATCTCTCTAGGAATTCTAATCTTTTTTTGGCTTTACCACGGTTCACTGTTAGTTCACTAAGAATGTGAGAGGCACTGAAGTCTCAGAAATGTGACAGCTTTCGCCCCCATTCCTATCCTACAAATGAATACACAAGATCATGGTTCAGTACGCACAGCCCGACCCTCACTGGCTCGGCACAGTAATACATATTTGGATCTAGAGCTGATTACCTGGATCATGCCTAGTCCTCAAACAGAACAAACTGCATGTACACCATTACTTCGAGGCACCAAGGGCAGTCAGTGTAACGCAGGTGCGCTGAGTCACGCGGCTGACACTAACATGAGATTTAGATAGAAGCAGAGATACGAGACTTTCGAGTAAGCTTAGATTTCACACATGAGAGAACTAGGATAGGTTTTATATTGTAACCTGGATATCTACCTACCTACGATACTACTTATATACTAATAAAGAATCACATGTAAGCAGAGACCCAAGAGATAGGATAAACTATGAAGGATAGGGATAGATAGGAATAACTCTGGAATAAAGTATTGAGTCAAAGTAAGGAGCGACAGAGAGCCATAGCAGGCTCAAGGGAGTCCGAAAGGAATGTGTAAGTAACGATCTAATAATGGGTATGAATCCAGCTCGCACAGAGCTGGAAAGTACAGAAAGGGAAAGATAGTGATGAGTGATGTGATGAACCATTACACCTGCCCTCCAGAGATCTTGCAGAGATGTCTCGACACTACTACGAAGTCTGCTCATAACTTCTGACAAATCTACTCCATCGCTTCATCGTCCAGAGTCGCATTGTCATCAACCCCAAGACCAACACCAAAGAGCCCTTCGAACGCCACATCATCAAGTGTAGATTGCTTCGAATGCTCACCCATCTTTGCCTTCTTTCGGTCAGGACCCTTGTCTTTGCCCTCAACGTCACCAACTGGTCCCCAGGTCGACAGGGAGTCCTGCTTTCCTTCCAACTCAGCCTGCATCGACTGCTGCAACTCCTCAATACGGCGCTTCTCCCTTTTATCATCCATAGCCACCTCGAACTTGGCCTGCTTGGCTGCATCACGGCTCACCGCGTGGTAGTGCAACTTCACAGCCTTCAAGGTCATGCCTTCCATCCCGAGTTCCTTCAACACGAACGCGGTAGCAACTCAAATGCTGTCAACGCTGGCAGTAGAGGTGGATGAAGTCAAGCCGGGTATGAGGGGGGAATGTTTGCCCAAGAAGTGAGTGAGTAAGGGAGATTCTCCTTCGGTAGAGCAATCAGCACTGACATGCGAGGTAGGTATGACGGCGAAATGGCAGGGATACTCCTGCCAGTTATAGGCTGCAGAGATGAGACTATAGATGAAGGGAATGGGGTCTTGATCAAGGTCGAATTTGCCAGTGTGTACTTTCTTATCGAAAAGTAGGGCGAATATGAGGTCTGAATCCTGTACAAGGAAGCTCTCCCCAGTCTCAGGTAGAACGACCTTCCAGTACGGTCCTCCAAGCTTGGCAAAATACTTCAAGAATATCTGCCCGCCAGTCATCGATGCAGGGAGGGTGGTAAGAGAAGAAAGGGATGGAGACGCTGTGGTGGCCATGGTCGAGTGCTGATATGACATGAGGATGTGGAAGCAAGTGGGGCAAAAGGAATGTTTGGGGTTCTCTCTTATGCTAGTATGCTGATTCTCTTTTACCTTAACACTTATCTTGTCGCCAGAGGATAGATAATGTTCAATTGAATTGAATTGCATTTCGACCACCTCCTCGGTGTCAGAGCTGTCTCCAGGATGCGGTACCCATCTGTCTGTCAATTGAGCGACATCCGAGATTCCAAGAGCATCTAGATATTCTCCTAAGGCATCCAAATGGTTGACCTTATTGTACAGGAGCCAAGTTACATCCCCAGACTTCCACTTTACCTGGAAGAGGGCATCTTTTCGAGAGCCCAAGTGGCCCACTATCTGGTCCACTGCCCATTCTCCACTGGTGTCATCAATTTGCATAACTTGATTGTCAGAACATCCTGGGAAGAGCCTATCATCATTAGGGACATGTATCCTTAACAACGACGTGTGGAAGACGTCGTGAACTCCCCTGCTCTTCAAATTTGATGGTAATTCAAGACGGAATGATCCGTTTCCCAAGTCTTCCGAGATAAGGTAAGGTCCCATGTACTTAGGGATCATTTTCCTGGCCAATCCTTTCAGAAAGGAGATATTCTTGGTAGAGAGATACACCAAGTCTCATTCTTTGAATGGGATTGCACGTCGTTTCCAATTGGCATCCCTTATCTGCTTGACATGAGCCTCAAGAATAGAATCATGTGTGGCTACCATGGCCAACTTGAGTCATTGGGCGAATGCCCGTACTCCAGGGTATTCCATATTGGCTGGATTGTCCCAAATCATTGACCGAGGCATGTGTCCCATGTTAAGGAAGAAAGGGGCGTATCCTGTAGTTTCATTCCATGCAGAATTAATAGCAAATTCAATTGCTGGTAGCTTTGATACCCAGTCCTTCTGGTCTGCTGAAACACATTGTCAAAGCATTGCTTTGACCGTCCGATTGGATCTTTCCATTAGCCCATCCATTTCAGGATGATACGCGCTCAACATCTTGAGCTTGGTCCCGATAAGCTTATGGAGGTGCATCCAGAATAGACTGGTAAACAGCGAATCTCGGTCGCTGACTATAGCTTTCGGTAGTCCATGCAATTTGTATACCTCTTCAAAGACAAGTTCAGCCACATCCCTGGCCTTGTAGTTCATATGTCCTGGAATGAGATGTACCATTCCAGTAAGGTGATCTATGATCACGGTGAGCATGTCAAACACTCCATCCCGATTCTTTGATTCTGGTAAGAAATCTATGAAGTCAATTCCGATAACTTCCCAGGGATACGTAGGAGTGTTCAACGGTCACAGCAAACCATATGGTTTCTGTGTATTGCTCTTCGTGCATTTACAAGTCACGCATGAATTGCAGAAAGATTCGACATCTTTGGCCATGGTTTTCCACCATACATGGTCGCGAAGGTATGCCAATGTCTTGCGTGCTCCTAGATGTGCCAGCAAGGAGTGTGCTTCATCAATAGTGATTTCCTTCATGCTACGTCCTTTGTGTACATGCTCAGGAATACATAACAGCTTGCAATCTTCCATTCTAAGGAATGAGACCATTTTCAACCTCAAAGTTTTGGTAGTCCTTGGGTTGCACCAAGATTTTGCAGAATAGGGAATCATGGGAGTAATTGTTGGTCAAGACAGAGGATAAGTCCAATCCAGCTCGTCCTTCCGCTAGTACCATGAACAGAGAAGCATCGTTAGCAGAGTAGTTAGTGCCATTTTCGATTGGAGGCTGTGCTGGCATCCCCAGATCTGGGGTAAGCGGAGGCAAATCAGCCTCCACAGGATCGAGATCAACTTCTGTGATGTGTTTTTTCCTTGTCATCTTGCTCTTTCTCTCATTCCCACCCTCCTTCCGACGTCCACAAGATGCGGAATCCACATCATTAGATATTGTCTTCCCTGGCACAATCTCGTTATCCAGTCCCCCGTGCAGATGGTTGTCGCTCTGACTGGAGCGACATTGCATTTGCATCAATCACCCAGCAATCGTTACCCTCCAAGCAAGATGCCTCTAAGCTGGCCAGTAACGGCACCGATATGCCAGCTGTCTCCACAAAATCATTAGAGACAACATCATGGTAAGTATACGCCCCCCTGCCTCTAACTGTGCCAGGAGCCTCATTTGACCATATTCGAGACAAAGCATCTGCAAGCACGTTTTTGGTGCCGGGTACATATACAATCTCAAAGTCGAATTCAGCAAGTTTTTCCATCCAGCAAGCCTGTCGTCCCGAAAGGCCACATTGTTGAGACAGGTGAATTAAGCCCTTGTGGTCCATGATCCAAGTAAACCTAACGCCCTGCAGAATATCTCGATGATGCATCATCGACTCAATGCCAGCCAGCATCTCTATCTCATGTACAGGATAGTTCCGCTGTGCTGAGTTCAGTTTTGCAGAGTAGAACACCGTGACTTTGGCTGTGTTCCAGTTCACTCCCTGGACAACGGCACCAGCGATGCCCATAGCGCATCCATCAGTCACCAGCCATACCGGCAGTGCATTCTTCGAATAGTCGAGCAGAACGCAATGATGGTCCCGACATCCACTTGCGAGGGCCTTGCATTCCTGAAAGGCATGTTGCTCAGTGTACATCCACCTAAACGGTGTTGTCGTCCCTGTCAGCATACTGAGATGTCCCATAGGAATCCGAACGTTCGCAATATCATCTGCCAAGTACCCAAGCGAACCGAGGAAACCCATTAACAGCTCCTTATTCGTCGGTGTTGGCCATTTCATGATGGCATTGACCTTGTCTGCGTCCATCCAAATACCGTGGTGATCGACTATCCGGCCTAGCACCTTCAATTCCTTCACAAGGAAGTGGACTTTGTTTTCCCCAAGGTAAAATTTCTCTTTGGTCAGTATGTTGATGATGACCTTGACATGCTTCATGTGTTCCTCTAGGGTATTGGAGTACACGATGAGATCGTTGAGGTATACGTCCATAAAACGACCTATATACGGCGAGAATATATGATTCATGATTGCTTGAAAAGTAGCAGGTGCATTACAGTCGCCCTGTTGCATCACCAAGCTGACCATATTGCCATCAGGCATTGACACAGTTGTACGCATGACATGTTCTGGGACCACATGAACTTGTTCGTATGTGTCACTGCTATCCATCAGCAAAAAGTATTTAGCACATGCTACTTGACGCAGAATACCATCAATGTCTGGTAGTGGGGAAGCCATCTTCTTCGTGTTGGCATTACGAGCACGAAGATCCACCACAGTGCATAACAATCCAGTTCCAGGTTTCCAAATTAACAACATTGGTACAGTGTTGGTTGCAGTAGTGACCTTCCACCGACCTGTCTCGATATATGCTTTACGCTTTGCATCCCATTGTTCCCTGAACATTTCAGGGCAACAGGAAGGTTGCCAAGGGTATACCTTATCTGGCTCAATCAACGGAATAGGGTGGTTAATCGCACGCAAAGGAGGAAGAGGTGTTTCACCAGCTTTCTTGAACAATGGACGTGCATACTCAACCAATTCCAGCCTGAAAACCGTCAATGCTTCATCGTATATCACAGTTGCACGGGATTCCAGCACCCCGATGGAAGGCCCCTCAATCTTCAGCAGGATCGTGCTACCTATGGTTAGGCGCGAGCTGTTAAACCCAACGGAAACCTGGTGCTGGAACAGCCATGGTGTCCCCAATATAACGTCGTAGTTTGATAGATTTGTGATATCGAAATACCGTTCACATGAGATCGACTGGTACTTGAATTGACAATGCACCCCGAAGTTTATCTTTGAATGTGAACCTTGAACCGCCAATTGTAAAGGTAATGGTGAAGTTAATTCTATTTTCTTTAATCCCAATTGATCTGCTAGCGTAGATGAAATAAAATCTCCCATTGAACCTGTATCCACTAATGCCCTGGAAGGATGCCCGTTTATCTCCACTGTGACTACAACAGTCCAAGGAACCTGTCGGCAGGGATCCTTGACCGTGGCAGCGTTACGTTGGATCGCTGAGAAGGTGAATTCATCAGCAATCACATCGATTTCAATGGTCTGAAGCAAACTTACCTTTCGCCGCAGACCCACCTCAAACTTATGAAAGAGTCCATGAACTTCACAGACACTACGACCAAGCCAGGCATCCTCCAGTACCACCATTTCAGTAGCCAAAAACCCAAGGACAGGAATGTCCATTCCGTCCTCATTCAACTCCTTCCAGACATCACACGCGCCATCCTGGAAAGCTTGCTTGGCCAGGTGTACCCGATACCACTGATCTAGGTCAAAGTAGAACCGTCAGAGGAACGACCAAGGTAACACCATTAGTATTCCTCGATGACGATCCTCCAATATCACAAAATTTCCAGGGTTCCTCAAGTCCCAAGATTTGGTCCTTGATGTATGCAGGGACTTCTCCACTGGGATCATAGCAAGTGAAACGTCCCTCCTGATCATTGGGAGAAACCTGCCAGTTGGCATCTGCAAACCTATCGTCACCTTGGAATGAGCAACCTTCCATGTAATACAGAATGTCGTCAAGGAATGCAGCATGCATTTTCTCAGCTTTGATCCAAAGGTTTCCAATAGGCCAATCATTCAACTGAATGCCGTATAATTGGCTCCATCCCTGTGCATACCATAATACCACGGAGAAATCTTCTTGTTCCAGCCAT
Source organism: Armillaria luteobubalina (assembly GCA_030435615.1). Taxonomy (NCBI): domain Eukaryota; kingdom Fungi; phylum Basidiomycota; class Agaricomycetes; order Agaricales; family Physalacriaceae; genus Armillaria; species Armillaria luteobubalina. The sequence continues at coordinate 112,659 of JAUEPU010000127.1, forward strand.
GCGCTTGGGATTGTGATTTCATCTGGTTGATACGTGTTGTAATAACGCATGTCAACCACGACATGGTGAGTTTCCGAGGTCTGGTATACCTTGAAACGGCCCATTGGCGACACTAATTCACACCAGTTGTTCAGTACCAATTGATGATCTCCAGGATAAGGTCCATGGATATCGAGCAGCCACATAGCATTCTGCGCCACTGTGTCGCCAAACGCCCTTGGTCGGGGATCACGCGAATCGCCAAATGAGTCTACAAATGACTCTCGTTCTTCAACACACCTAGGGTAGGTGTTCACCCAAGATCAATAAAACCATGTACCCGATTTCTCAGGCCATGTAGCCTTGCGGCGAGGTACCGGATGTACCTCGTCAGTTGGAGTATGCTCCTCGGGCAGCATAGCTCCTGTTTCCTCCAATTCCAAGGCATCTTCTATCTCCTGCAGGCCAGGGTTTATGGCGACATCCCATAGGTTAATTATGGGTCATCCTCCTGCACTCCTGCCCAGGGGTGGTAATGTGATCACATAGGGTACGGTGTCTCCATCTTCCTCATTCAATCTCATCTCCCTTTCCAGGGCATTGGAAGATTCGATGAACTCATTCCAATCATGGTGAGGCACAGCAGCAATCGTCCCATCTGGCATGATTACCTCAGGATCCTTGCTCCAGTAGGGAATGTCCATTGAATCCTCAGATTCAACATCCGAATACTCTCGTTTGGGTGCCTCCTCCTCAGAACATACGGACATCACGTCACCCTCACTGAGCGTCTCGGGTGTTGTCCAGAGATCGCAAGCAAGCCCACTTACCAGTCTGTCAAGGAATTTTTCAAGTTCAATTCGCTCGGGGCTGGGTACCGAGATTGGATACTTCTCACATCCAGTGAGATGCCGTACGACGGCTTCTGCTAGCGAGTCCTCAATGTCTGGCATTCTATCCAGGCCCCATTGATGGCTAGCTTCCTCCCTCACACCCTTCAAGAGGCTCTCATACTGGGAAATTAGCCGAGGTTCTCCCTCATCAAACTTGCACAAAGGTACATGTTTTACTCCTCCAAAATGCTGTACCTCATTCTCATTCAGGCTACAGAAACTACATTCATTTTTGATTAATTCATCATCATCCGAGTCTGATTCATTCGAGCCCAGCGTGGATTGAGAATCCAGGGTCTCGTCCTCAAAATCAGTGTCATCTGAGATTGACTTCAAGTCAAAGCTCATTGCTCCAAACCCGATACTGTCATGAATGTCATCTGCTGTCTCCGTCAAGTCGCGCAGCACCTCCATATCAAAGTTGATGTTGGATGTGGAAATACCCAGAGGTGAGGTTTTCAATTCGGTTTGAACCGTCTTCCCATCAGGGCACTGACGAGCCATATGCCCAGCATTACCACATCGATAACAGAGATCAGCCTCCTTCCAACAGGCCTTCTCTTTCTCCGATACCTCTGGTCGCTTTGGTGCAGTCTGATAAGATTTTCCTGCTCCTGAGGTTGAGCCGCCTTTCCCATCCTTATTGGGAAATTTCTGTTATGAGTACTGCTTGTTTTTGTTCTTCTGAGGATTGTTGTGATGACTACTAGACCCAGGTTTAGAATTGTTGGTCTTGGGTGCTGAATGTGCATCATCTGGCTTGGACTTCTTTTTTGCCTCAGTTTTGGAAGAGGACCCAACGTTTTCAATGATCTCAATCAATTCTGCAGCCCGAACTACCTTGGAATAGGACGAGTATTCTGGATGTAGTCATTCCTTCCACAGGCCTTGTTGAATGACCGTTCATAAGCCAGTCCAGAGATGATTGACCTTCTCATGCTCATCCGTTATCCCAATAGTGTTGAAGAAGCAACAAAGGGTGGCATCATACTGTTTGACGGTTTTATCATTCTGGAATGATTTTTTCAACAGTCGTTGTTGTTCCATTCTATATGTTAATGGGAAACAATAGCTGTATAGCTCTTTGAAAAAAGGTTTCAGCCTCCAATCCTGGGCATTGTCTTGAACGATGTCCTCATAGAATTCCGCTGCAGCACCTGTCAAGAAGGTACCAATCTTATGAACCCATTCTCGCTGAGGAACACCTCCCTCTCTGAGATAGGCAGTCGCATCGTCGAGGAACTTCAAGAAAACACATGAATCCGGATCACCATTATATTTGGTTGGGGGGATTGGCTTCAGGATCATTTTCCGTTTAGGACGTTGATACAGATTCTCTTCTTGGGAGTGCCGTCTCTTCAAGCTTCGGCCATGAGTGTGGTGATAGTCATCATCCATAGAGCCACGACTTCCTGAGCTGCAAGAGAAATCTGACGAGGAAGAGCTGTCAGAAGGATCACCATCAGGTTCACCCATTATAACATCCTGCCTGCGAATTCAGTGAGTTCCTGCACCATTTAGGGCATGCCCTAAGTGGCTGTCAGGTTCGATCTGCTCTGCAGGTCGAATATACTTGTCAGGAATTGCCCTGCTTCCTCGAGCAATCGGGTTGGCTTCCATTGCTTGACGAGGTTGTCCCCCAACTATGTGCTCAATCTGCTGATGCATCAAGTCTGAAAGAGGTACCAAGGTAGTCTTTCTTTCCTTCTTGCTTTCTTGAGAGCTCATCTGATGAGCCCTAGGATTCAATGGTAATGGCGGAGTGACTGTGTTTCGGTACATCATACCATCGTCATCAGGGACGACTTCGACAGTGACTTGTCTATCTCGAGGTGGGGACAGGACTGGAGATTGACTTGGTACAGGCAAGCTAGACAAGTCAATCTCGGGCTCCTCGATCTTAATGGATACGAGGTCAGGTTCGTCATCTGGCTTGTTAAACTTGGCCTGAAGATCATACAGCTCTTGGAGAGTCCTTGTGTCTTTCAACTTCAAGCTATTCCAAAAGGCCAATGCGCGGCGCTGTTCCTTGGGGTCAGCTTCATCATGTTCAAGATATGCTGCCCCTCAGTTTCCAGGGTCCACGCCTTTCCCTTTACCCGAGGAAGCACCTTCACCCGAGTTTCTAATGTTTGACCCGGAGAGACCTCCTTCTGGGGCATCATGAATTCGAACATTCTCTGCCTGTCGACGTAGAAGTTCTTGCTGATCTTCTGTTAGAAGGGACTCAGCCTGGCAAATTGGAGTGTCTTGTGCTCCGAATTCACGTCCTTTACCAGTATGCATTTCCTTACAAATCCGAGTAACAGTAGAACCAGAAAAAATAGATTTATTACTGCTATCAGACCTATGGTCTAGACTACAGCTATGGCGAGATTTTGGCATAACCTGAATCCAAGGGTTGGGGTTGTCATCCCTTCCCATCGAGACATCAGAGCCATCATTTCTGATGGATGAAGAAACATTGCCACCGTTTCCGGTTGGCAATGAAGAGTTCCCTCCACCAATAGGCAAAGAATAAAATACATCAGAGCCACCGTCACCAGTGGATGAAGGGGAATCAACAGGGGATAAACCACCTGACTCCTCGACCTTGATTGTCACAGGAGAAGAGCTGGCCACCTGACTGTAAAGGACAGGGGTGGGAGAAGCTCCAGTCACTCAGACAACTGAGGGCCTATCAGAAGCAGGGGTTAGAGGAGAATCAAGAGGTGACCCACCAATTACAGGTGTATGGGGAGGGGTTGAGCCATCGTCAGAGAGTGGCACGTTCTCCCCATGCTGTCCACGAAGATTGTAATGGTGAGACATTGTAACAAACAAGCTAAGTTCCAAGAAGTAAGTTGAAAGTGTTGGTGTCGTAGTCGTTGAGGAATACTGGGTTGATCAGACCGCAGGGGATCCAGAGGCGACGTAGAGAATTTAAGCAAAGAAACCGGACAAGTTCAAAATATGTAACGCAGGTGCACTGAGTCACGCAGCTGATGCTAACACGAGATTTAGATAGAAGCAGAGATACGAGACTTTCGAGTAAGCTTAGATTTCACACACGAGAGAACTAGGATAGGTTTTATATTGTAACCTGGATATCTACCTACCTACGATACTACTTATATACTAATAAAGAATCACATGTAAGCAGAGACCCAAGAGATAGGATAAACTATGAAGGATAGGGATAGATAGGAATAACTCTGGAATAAAGTATTGAGTCAAAGTAAGGAGCGACGGAGAGCCATAGCAGGCTCAAGGGAGTCCGAAAGGAATGTGTAAGTAACGATCTAATAACGGGTATGAATCCAGCTCGCACGGAGCTGGAAAGTACAGAAAGGGAAAGATAGTGACGAGTGATGTGACGAACCGTTACAGTCAGGCTGGTGGCTACTACTGACTGACTTTAAATCTAGAGATACACGGTGAATTCATCACGCGAAGTGATTTGGAAATAATAAGACAGGATTGATAACGCATATCAATTAGAGGCTGAGGGTATGTATGTTGGCCACGGCAATGGAGGAGATACTAGCTATTGAAACAAGTCGATACCTTGGAAGAAATGGAGCTTGAAACAAGGCTAAGAGCGGAATTGATGTCAGCCCGTTCAGCCACCTCATCCCGCACCGAACATGCTGCGACTCTCCAGACATTGATAGTGGCGACTGGAGCTGATGCCAATGCCACATCTCCACTTAACTTACAGGGAGATGCAAACTTACGTAGGCAATTTGCGACCGTCGGAAAATCTGCAACCCCTTGGACCGGTCGGACTTACATCTCTAAGTCACCGGCCGCCCTCTTCCAGGTGGTATGCGTGATGTCTAAAACCGCAGTCCTATCAGTAGAGCGACCAGGATGGTGGCAATAACACCAGCTGGTCCGCCATTGTTCACTTCATCGACTGCGAAGACCCGCAGACAATCAACTGGAAGGCACGGAGTATGCTTGGGCTGCGTGAAAGTCTATGCCCGACTCGAGGGACCGACCATTGACGTACAGACTGTACGCATCATCGCTGTAAAGGTTTAATGACTGTTAGCATCGCCAGCCAAAGCGAAAAAGCACCTGGCTATCTTCGCGCACACAGATTCCAAGTTGCCAAACAGCGAAGTGATTGTCTTTTTAAACGCACAGTCTCCTAAGAGCTATTGAAGCTAGATCAATGCGACGAAATACAACTAGGTAGGCTTTAAAGCCAACCTTGGGCGAACATTAAGAGAGGAATATCTACCCGTCGGTGGATGATAAGGATTAGACTACTCACTGTTGCCTTACTTTGATAACAAACGACACGCCCGACGTGAAAGCCATTTAGGCATTTAGGCAATTCGGCAGAGCGACAACATCTGACAGACAGAATCGAAGCAAGCGACAAGCGCAGGAAGGGAAAGAAGGAAGACTAGTGACTCCAGCTCAGGGCTTTAAAAGTGAATCAGATGTAGCAGATGATGGCTTTTACATGCTATTGAGCAGAGAAAGCAAAGAAACGAGACATCCAAAAAGTTTGTATCATGAAGTCCGAGTCCGAGAACACGAGAACATGCAGAGCGAACAGTAAGTGACTAGAGGACGAGTGTGATGATTAGTTGGAACACAGCACCAGTCACCAGTGTAAAACCGTCGCCAAAGAAGCCGGAATAAGTGAGAGCTGAAGAGTCCTATTAGTCACTCGAGTCGAATGGAAATAACGGGATATATGATTGAAGTTTTGCTGCAGGAACAAATTGAGTTCAATTGACGTCTCCGAAGAACTGAAAACTGAAACGCCGATTCGACGAAATTTTTCGAGGCCTTGGTCATGTCTATGGTATGTAAGAGACGTAAAATGGGCTAGATAAATTAAGAGCAAACTTGAACGAATTGACTTTGAAAGGGCCGACATCACAAACAGCCGAGCAACTAGTCTACTTGCGGCGCGTTTGATAGGGTACCCACTAAGAATTCCATGCTCCGACTTTGAGTACAATATCAGATATCCGATAGCTGCAGTGTGACCAAATCGTGGTGGTTCGAGTTTAAGGCAGTTTATATGTCAATTTTACATAATCTACACGGGTTTCAAGTTGTGGCCCGCAACTCTTCTCTCTTCTTACCGTGACCATTATGCTTCCTGGCATCAGCTCCTCCTCAGACGGTTTTTGGCCAGAAATGATGAATATTCTGCGCCAAATCCAGCTTCACGTCAAGCTAAGGTTTCCAATCACCATGCCAGCCGTTTGCTTAGACCTGCTATCAATGGACGCGATTTCTGGGCTCATCTCTTCTAATCAATACAAAGACCTGAAATTACACGAATTTCTGCCCGCCAATTATCTTCTACGCGTCTTCTCCACCAAATATCGCTTCGAGAATGGTTATGCTCTTCTCTCTCTCTTGCCTGTATCATGTCTCCTGGTTTTCGTCATGATATCCTCCACATCGAAGCGAGCATACAAGCTCAAGGAAATTGCTTATTTCAAAGCTCTCTCGACCGTCGTCATTCCAACACGAAACCATTCACAGTCAATCAGATACAGAGCCAATTGGAAGGACCGGCAAATGGAAGTTTCGCTCAGTGCTCTGGTCGAGAAAGTAAAGGCCGGGGCTGTAGAACTGCGTAATCCTAGGGGGGACTTATCAGATATATTTCACGAACGCTTGAAGGTGCATGGATGGAGAATTGGACTGGACATTGAACCGGTATGGTCGACGAAGACGATGGTGTGGCTTTTAAAGGATTTTCTCTGCTCCGTGGTAAGCATCATAAATTTTTGTTTTTGTTTAGTAGACTGATAAGTTACAGACCTCGAAAGGTGACAAATCCCTGGCTATATGCGCTCTTTTTGATTTGAACTTGGAAGATAGGTCCTCCCCCGCTCTTGCTATCCGAACACCCCTCAACGCTTCACCTCGACGTAGTCCCTCACTCTCAAATGGAGGCATCTGTCACTTCGCTCATCAAGCCTCTCACTGCGGGAAGTTCGGCAATGATCGAATTCACAACTATTTCACCCCAGATAGCCTGGATGAGCAAAGAATTCATTTTATGTTCTCTCCCCTTGCGCACTTCTACGCCACTCCTCGTCTCTCTCACTGGCATCCTCTCTATCTGTGCGCCGGCCAGAATTAAATCCGTTGTCAACATCTCAGAAAAATACGCAAATGCGCTCAGTAACGAAGCGGAGAGATTACTGGAAAACAGAACAAAAAGGATCGCATTTATAGACCAATATGGACTGGAAATATGGAGAGAACGAAGGTTCCTCATGTACTGGGAGGCGGGATTGTTGGATGCAGGACATGTTATGCGGTGGATGGTGGAGCTGCAACAATAAATGTTTATCTTAAGTATTCTACCTTATCTGACTGTCCTCTGAACGAGGAGTGGTAAACTGTCATACACCAAAGTCCTTTTATATAACTTCCGACAGAAACAGAGATAAGTTAGCATTCGTACATTGATGTTTAAACTTAATCCATGTCTATAGATATCGTACGTGTGCGGCGAGGATGGCGTGGACGCAGTGCAAGTGGCCGTATCCAAAGTTTAACGTGGCCAGTTTTCGTCGCCGTCATTAACGATCTCGGAAGAAATGCCACATCTGCCAATAGCTCGCCTTCGACCTGTTTCACCTAGCAACAAGCATCAGAGCAAGTTCGATGCCAGAAACAGACCCACAAACCAAGACAGGCTGTACAACAGCGATTTCATTACGCGAGGGTGCAGGATGGTAACGGGGATAAGGCTTATCCTCGGTACTAGGCGAGGGCAGATACAACGTGGATCTATCGCGTTTGAAAGCGAGCGAAATGGTAGACGACATTGATACCCGCTGATGATGGGTTGCCTGGAATTTGGGTCGATGAAGGGCGCCGCTCGAAAAATCCCACAAGATGAGTTTGTTGTCTTCGCCCACGCTGCCGAACCGGTATGTCCGTCCGTCACAACGCAGGTCGTCAAATGCAACTGCAGTTACGAATGACGAGTGACCTTGACATCGCGCGATTACACGCTGTTCCCAAGGTGAGAATATAGTCAACAGGTCATCTTGACCACCCGTCTGCAGCAGAATGAGATTCGGATGATTCGAGGTTACGTCCAACACTTACCAAAATGAACCTGCCATCTGGAGACCATGCAATGCATGTTAGTGCACCGAAGTAGGATGCATAGCAGTCGACTAGCCTGACGAGAATTATTCCTCGTCAATCCATCAGCGCTGGTCACTTACTGTTCGGCTAATGCATCGATTACCCTCAAGCACCCATCTTCTGATATGGCACCGACGTACTTGACATCAGGGGAGAAAGCAAAGTCTACATGGGATATGTTATAGGAAATTTTGACCAGTAAACGAGAGGACGTACCCACGACACTCTTTCTGGATACCTTCCAATGACTCACGGGATTCTTAACCACCTTCTCTCTCTCCCTCTCATTTTTCAACCCGGCACCCCCAGTCACTGGATGCCAGGGCGGGATGGTCACGAATATGTTGTCCATAGGATCCCAATCTTTCTGAGAAGTGCTATCGTCTGACGAAGGTAGTGACCCTGATCCCGAGGAGCCGCTCTGCGCTATAGGCTCTTGTGGCTTGAAAGTCCCGTCGTCTCGTTCTCTGTCATAAACGACGATTGTACCGTCGGCATGTGATGCGAGAAAAAGCGTAGACGAAGATGGTACCCATCGGACGGCAGTGCAAGGGGAGTTTGATATACAACCCTATGAAAGAGTAAATGCATCGAAGGATACTAATTGAATCAAAGATACCTGTTTATTGAGGCGAGAATATCTGGACGAAATAGGATCTAGGCAATATTAATATACAATTGACAGAGAGATATGTGTAATTTACCCAACCATATGAGATCGCCGGTGCTAAAGCCAATAATCACGTCGAGACACTCGGGCGAAGCTGTCAAAGTGTTTACATCATGACAAGTTGGAAAGGCGGAGAACGTTACTCTCGCCAGTGGTTCCTAGAGAAAATCCAAAGGGTATAATAACGTCAATGAAGGGCAGGACAGGTGAATGCCATTCAGCCACGCACCTTGCTCTTGGATCCAGTCTCCACCCACAAAAAGCTCTTTCCACTATTATAGAAGAGGAATGTCGTGTCTCCCTGCTTGGACTGTAGCGCCTTGGGAACGTCTGCACGAGTAATGAATGTCGAGGAGGTAGTCCGGATATTATGCTTTGGCCTCCCGACATGCTTCTTCTTTGCCGGGCCCGAGTGCGAGAACAGGGCATGGTGTTCGTGGGGTATCGTCGGGCTCCCTGGCAAATCAGCGCCTCCCAGCGCAGGCGACCCGTCGTCGTCCCCAGTATCACTGCTTGATTGGCTGTGCCCGTCTTCTCGTCCCTTGTCCTTCACGTTCCTCGTATCCTTGTCCTTGTTGCCACCACTGAGCAGTTGAGCAAATCCAGGCGCACCGCTGCCGTGTTTGGCGGTAGGATAACGGACAACAATGGTAGATACGCGGGTGGGAAACGGAGAAGCCGAGGTATTGACGTGAGCGACCAGGAAGAAGGGTTTGTGTTCCTCGATGATGGAGTACACGCCCTCGGGAGCGACGAAGGTCGATTCGCTCTCCATCAACGACGGCGGCGGCAACGAACTAGAGGACACGGTGGTCTTCGGCTAAAGACGATCAAATAGTAATGGACCTATTTGCTTAGCTATCACGCCTGATGACGATTTCAGGCTCGGATCTTCTTCATTCTCGCCATCATCTTCTCTCATGCTTGCACACTCCAGGGCCAATGCCTTAGCTCGCTGTGTAACACGATATGGACAACTCTGTCGACGTTACTCTGCTGAAGTCGCGCTGGAGCCTCCTCCTGCTGGCGGGCATCTACCTTCAATAGCCACATCATCGCTGCTCCGGCCTACGCGAGATTTGGCGATTCGTACCCCTGGGCTCGTGTGGACCAACGAGGATGGCTCTGGGCCTTCACGGAGCATTGTTGGTGGCAGAGAGACACGCAAGATGAATTTATACCAGGCTGTCCGGGACGCGATGAGGTATGAACGTCTTGCCCTATGGAGAGCCCCTACCGACCGACCTCCAGCGTAGCCATGTCAAAGGACGACCACGCCGTTGTATTCGGTGAAGACGTCGCCTTTGGTGGTGTGTTCAGGTGCACAATGGTGAGTTCCTTGCGACAGCACTACTTCTCCTTACCCATTTCCGTTGAGGTCTTCAGGGTCTAGCAGAGGAATTTGGTCGTGAACGAGTCTTTAATACCCCCTTGACTGAACAAGGCATCGTAGGGTTCGGTATAGGCATGGCGTTGATGGGCCACACCGCCATCGCAGAGATCCAGTTTGCCGACTATATATTCCCTGCATTTGACCAGCTCGTGAACGAGGCTGCCAAGATTCGCTATCGTTCTGGTGGATCTTACAACGTAGGCGGGCTCACTATCCGTGCACCTACCATGGCGGTGGGCCACGGGGGACTCTATCACTCTCAGTCTCCCGAAGGCTTCTTCATGGGCGCTGCCGGCCTCAAAGTTGTCATCCCTCGCTCTCCTATTCAAGCCAAAGGTCTACTTCTCAGTGCTATCCGCGACCCTAACCCGGTCATCTTCATGGAACCTAAGATTCTCTACCGTTCTGCCGTTGAGCAAGTGCCTACAGACGATTTCACTCTTCCCGTGGGACGCGCCGAAACGCTTATTCCCGGTTCAGATTTAACTTTGTTGACGTGGGGCACCCCAGTATATCACTGCGAGGCTGCAATGCATATGCTCGCATCACCAACACCAGAGATGGAGGAACATGCTCCTGCCGCATTGCGCAAAGCTCGGGTGGAGCTCATTGATTTGCGGACAGTACTTCCCTGGGATATTGAGACCGTGGTTGAGAGCGTGAACCGCACAGGGAGACTGGTAGTAGTCCATGAAGCCGGGATGACGGGAGGTGTCGGCGCCGAGATCTGTGCGCAAGTACAACAGCGATGTTTCTTAAAGCTTGACGCACCCGTCAAACGAGTTACGGGATGGGAGTGAGTAGCATCTTATCTTTTTTCATATCAAGTACTGATGCTATGCACTGACAGCACTCCCGTGGCACTTCAATATGAGAAGTTCCATATACCTGACGCGCTCCGCGTATTTGATGCTATCGTGGAAACTCTTTCCTATTAACTCTGTATTACTCATTATCTCAGTTTTCAGCCAGTTGTAAGGACATCCACAATCATTCTGTAAATGCAATTGTAGCAATGACTCCAATAAAACGATTACCGTGATTCTCAAACAGCTCATAGATGGTGTCTGCAAAGCGTCAACGATGAAACAGTTCAGATTCGGATTGGAACTCGCGTCTTTCATCTCTCAGAACTATGGATCACCCCCTTTGACACAGAAAGGAGATTTTTCTGTCGCCGCCACAGGTTGCAGTGTCGCCTTGATCTTCTCAAAGGGCGAGTATTTCAATTTCATCAGTTTTGTGATTAGACAGCTCACTTGTAGGCACCGGACGCAAGTTCCAGCAGAAATATTCTTGAAGCAAAGCACTATGGTCGCTTAGGGCTGTGTTGCTGATAGATTTCATCGATAACGGATGAGTATCTTGCTTTCTATGACGGTCAAATTGACTTGCTATCTCAATAAGTATTATAGCTAATGACAAACATGCTCATCAACGCTAAAAACAGTCTTCCTTGAAACATGGTCCCGTTCTAGCTATCTGATACGAATGTTAACAATAATGGAGGTCCATCCTCGACAGTAAGAATAGCTTGTCCCTTGCAGCACAAGCGTCGAACTAACCATTTTCAATCAACTAGGAGCCTCGAAATGAAGTCGTTGATGAAGATGTACCCACATTAACCACATTAGACTATAGCCAAGGAATAACAACGGCGAAATTCTCGCGAGCAGGGACTATGGTCGTGGCTCCAGGCTAATGGTCGGTGGGTCATCGGTCTCAGTCCTGTCGTGTACTAAAATAATTAAAACCCGGAGATCAGGCGCTCCGTTAGGATAGAAAAAACGCGGCAGGAATCACCTTCTTTCCTTGCGATGCCAAGTTGGAGACGTCCGCTTTTAACCAGGTAGACGCCAAGAGACTCTCCATTAGGTCCTAGAGGGCAAACAAGCAGGCCAGTGAATTTGGCTTGAGAGTCAAGAATACGCATCCAATCTGCTTGGAGCGGAGGATGAAATCAGCATTTCACTCAACCTTCTTAGGGACAACTGGTTGCTCCGGGGCTTCAACACCCCGTCCCCACTGGGAGTCCGAGACTCGGTATTTTGCAGTGGCTACCACTGTGTACCAAGGCCGGCTCGGACTCAGCTGAGCGAAATCTTTGAAACTGGAGTTATGTATTAATAAGATGATGTGGGTGCTCGATAATTGCCGAGGACCTCTGACCGAAATTTAGAAGGTCAGTGGAGGCCTCAGTGGGCTTTCATCTTTCAAGGTTGATGTCGGCGCTAGGACTGATCTTCAAGACAACTTGTGTTGGCGATCTTGGGGAAACGAGTTGAGGACGGCAATTGCCGATCTTTGAACTTGTACAAACTGACGACCAAGACCTCACACTAAACACTGTTCACATTTTTATGCGTCCTGTGCAAATGTTGCACAATTTTGTGGTGCTTCGATTGAATGCTCCAACTGTGAAAATGGCATGAACATAGAATGGTAAAGCCCCATGCTCGAGGCAGACACTACTAGAGCTACAACAATTGGATACAAAAATTCTCAAGCGAGGTATTCGACTGCCACTGGCAGAATGGAAGGATAAGAAAACAGCAAGCGAGTAACTGTATCAACAATACGGTGGGTATGTATGAGCACAACCGCTTTGATACCAGCAAGAGAGGTTGTGCGCCGGAAATGAGTAGCAAACGATCGGAACGGAGGAACTGAATCTGGAGATAACACGTAGCTTCATGTGAGACGAGGATAAATAGAAATGAAGGAGCCTAGAAATTAGACCAAGAAATGACCTCTTCACGAGAAGAGAACGCTGGACCCTCCATCTGCACAGTTATCCCAAGACTAGTGCTTCGGACGGGTCGCTCAGCTTTCAGACCCTTAACGGGCTTGAGGAAGCACCATGCGGGAACAACACCAAGCTCCACATTAGGCTCCGCTTGAGCACTCGGAGATTTGAAGAGAGATTTAGCGTTATTGAAATTCGACGTGTTTTCCCTCCCAACAACACACCAGCCGTCGTCGAACGACTGCACGACTGTGAGCCGCTCACCGAGAGTAGTAACTAGCTCGTCGGGGAGAATGGGGTTAAACAGCTGGCGAATTTTACGAGTTGTACCGGTGGTGGGAGATGAGTCGACTGAAGAGCTGGAAGATATAACCGAAAAGCGGCTGACTGTGCTAGCAGTGCTCATGATGGAATTTCGGATCATCGATGAACGGTTTAATTGGACAACAGAGCCGCGGGGATTGGGGGCTGCTGCTGTCAAAGCAAACGCAAAGGGTTTAGGGGAGAAAGGGCGCGGAAAATTGCCCGACTGTCGGTGGAATTCAAGGATATCCTGAGGCGTCTCCTGTGCTGGAGCAGGACGGTTGGAAATCAACACCTTGTCCGGTAGGACCACAGAACTAGTGAGCTGCTCGCGAGAGAACGTAGAGCCTTGAATAGCTTGTAGGTTTCTAATCAGCAATACATTAGCACAATTTCAACAACAGAAAAAGAACCGAAGACAGACTCGGGTAGGGGGGCCTTTTCAGTGTGGACTTCGCCGTCTCTGACGAGGCCCTTGACAGATAAGAATGCAGCCCCAAGACTTTCTTCCCTCTTTGCTTGGGCTCGTCGCCGATATGTTCTAATTCCGAGCCACAGAGCTACGCCGAGGAGTAGAACACCGACTACGACAAACCCAGCAATGTAGATTGGGCGAAGGGAAGACGAAGTCGACATCGCTTCGGAGTTTTCATCTCGAATGACAATTACTGGCATGATAAAAACGTTTTCGATGTCGGGTTAGGTGGAAAGAGTGACGAATAATGAGTGGACGGACTGAAGCCGACTGAGGTGCACGACCTGAATAGAATAAAATAGAAATCCTTTGAAAGTCCTGGCAAGCACAAGACGGTCAGAAGGAAAGGACGTGACGTTAAGAAAAAAGAACAACGAAAAGGAACTGATGGTATACGGATGGAGTTGGACCTAACGACGTCGCTTTGCGACTGATCGTACTACTCGGATTTATCCGCAGTATCGCCGTCACAAGCCGGTGACTATGACGACATCGTCATGTATAAAGAGCGTCCAGACTCCAGATAGCGTCCCCCCTCCATTTCTTGGTTGTGGGCAACTTAAAAACTCTATATGCGTTTAAATTGTATAGGATATGGTCATGGATGCACATGCGTACTTATATTCTGAAATTAGCATTGGAGAACAGACAAAAAATAGATGGGCCTATTCGAATCTAGCTCTGATGTATTGACCTTCAACGTTGTCAACCCCTAACTAGTTGCTACACAAGGAACAATTCTATACCGTCATCAAGTTGGATGCCTGGTTCGAAATACTCGCAGCGAAGATAGATGGCACTTTTCTTCAAGAATTCGCTCGATCTACTCTGAAAGGTGTACAGAAGGAATATCGTGGACATCAGGCAGGTCTAGTATGCGTAAAAATCAGCCTCCGAAGGCATTAATTCTTAACTGAAGAGAAACGAGGAGTATTAAGTGCTTTAAGACATTGAGGGGGAAGCGAGGGGGACGTCGGTTGATCGTCTATTTCGGATATCGCGGGCGCCGTGGTGCTAGATCGAAGTAGGGTTCATTACGCTCCTGATCAGCCGGATCCAGACAACCTTTCTTCACATGGTCCATTGGGTTTGGTTTACGATACTAGCATTGATCGTTTGAATATGAAGCAATCAAAATCAACTTCATATTCGTTACCATTGATTTATGAAGCTTTCGGATACAATGGCTCACAGACAACTCATGTAATACAATAAGAGAGTACCTTTTGGGTCTGTCACTTGTATAGCCGTCGTATGCTGGCGTATTTCTGGTAAGCAGCCACTGATAGAATCCCAACGTACCCAAACTTACGGTATTTATGACTGTGGCCCTTGCAACCATCGCTCCACCGCAGCAGTGAGGACACGTTCGTCTCGACCTCTCCAAAAATGCGAGGCACCATCGACACGAACAATCTCTAAACGCTGGGTATCGGTTCCAGTTAGCGTCTGCAATTCCTTAGTCCAGCGTTCGTACTTTGAGATGCTGGTAAAGTTGTCTTGATCCCCGAATACAACAAGCACATGGGCTTCTGGACTGGAGAGGAGATCCTTCAAGGCTGTATCATACACGTTGGAACGGAAAGCTGTCAGCCACCCTCTGGGTCCGAGTGGATAAGACAAAAGGATGTGAGAGACTCTGGTTGATGTCGAAGGTAGCGCGGAATGCAGAGAGGCAATGAGCGAGCCATGAGAGTAGCCCTATCATAAATTTCAACTCTGCAGAAACGCCGGCCGAGACCATGCTCATACCACGATAACGAGGGATTTGATGTTCCTAATGGTTCCAAAAGCCCATTGTACAAGCGCTCTTAGGTCCTCTCCTTCACTCAAACCGGTGAGCGAAGGCCAGCCTGAAGACTTTCCAACTCCTCGAGAGTTGTAGCGCAGAAGATAGTACTGAGACCTGTGCGCTTCAAAGACGTCCATCAATAAGGACACGACCCTTCCTAAAAAAGTCAGCTTAGGTTGGTTATTGTGAAAATGAACATACGGATCCTGCATATGACCTCCCAGCCACGACCATGGATGGAGAAATATTGCCAGATTATTTCCACCATCACTGTGGTTCTGACCGGCATCTGACGGCGACGTCAGCTCAGCCTCTACAGTTATCCCAGTTGACAAGTTGATGTGCATTTCCGAATGGTAAAGGCGAGAAAGCGTATATTAGGTGGCTGGTTAGAAGGAACGAACAAAATAACGTCCAATGGACCCTGAAGTCCGAATACGCCGAAGCCTAAAATAAACCGGTCCTATCGGTCCGCATAGCCTAAGTACCTAGTACTACATAACAGTTACTGTACCAAACGCTCGCACTTAAAGTTAATAATGCGAAGCACTTTTTCAAGTCCCACAAGGCATCTCCGTCAGTCCCTGTAATAGTCGTCATATGATATCTCTTGGAGACTGGAAGTCCCTTCTATTACCGAAACATTGAGCGAATACCCAATGTAGGCCCTGAACTTTACGGCTTCGGAAATGTTCTTGACCACCAAAGGGTCCACAGGAGAAAGGCCAAGGGCACTGGCGACACTCTACAGAAGAAAACGATGAGTACTTCAGAGTCTTCGCGAAGAAAACACTCACATCTCCGAAAGTCTTGTTAACGGCAGTGAAAATGGAAACTAGCGGAGTGTCAGGATGATGGGAGATAGTGGAAATAGTATACGGACGTTGTCTGTTCGCTATCGTAACGTTCTTAATATTGGCCATATGTGCCGCTAGGTTTCCAACAGTGGCAGCGCGTTGTGTATCGTTCCAGATATACGCCCAAAGACCCCGAGGCTGCTCCAAATCGACTATTGACAGGAACGAAAATAAGAAGGTAAATAACATGAGGCCGCTACGAAGGATCAACAAGATAACGAGACACCCACGTTCTGTGAATTCACTTAGATCACGATATGCTGCGCCAAGGAAATTCTCGTGATTTCTTCTGCGTTCATAATCGCAAGCCTCTCCTCCTGTGCAGCCCTCTCCATAGATCCATCCGGGGTTCTCCTGGTACGTCAAGGGTTGTATACTGCTTTGGTAGTTAGGTCTGCTGCCTTGAGAGAAGATCGTTCCCCATCCGTCTCGTTCGAAGTTCGCCGGTACAAAGAGTGGGCAGTTGATCGGGAGTTGATTGAAGTTTGGACCAAGGCGATGACGTGCTGTGTCTGGGTACGCGAACATACGTGCCTGTAGGACAGGGTCTGCCGAGGGCTCAATGTATGGGATCATATTTGCCGGTGCGAAGGAAAGCTAATGGGTTATACATAGGTCAGGATCCGAACGCGGTCATATGGTGGAGGAATTGAATACCTGTTCGATCTCAGCGAAGTAGTTCTCAGGATTCTTATTGAGAACTAGCTTTCCGACTTCCTGGAGAGGATATATGCTCTGCGGCCAAACCTTGGTTAGATCGAGGATGTTGTAACGGAAACCCTCGGCTTGCTCGGGGGTCATGGTTTGCTGAAGGACGTTTGAATAAAATCAGGAAAAGTATGGAGCTACTTACAATGTATACAGTATATGAGGGGTAATCGCCAGCCTCAATGGCCTCAAAGAGCGTCTGTGTACCGTAATCAGGGTTAGTTCCTGCCAATGTCCCCGCAGTAGTTCTGTTGAGGGTCTACAAATGCCAAATGGATGAGTTCTGAAACGAAAAATCTCTCATCCGGCGCAGCGCATTCACCTTAAAACCGGTGTCCCTGAGGATCGTCGTCTGTACATAATAGAATGTACCGTCCGACTTAGTCCACTTATAGGTATGCCCCGAATATCCGTGCATATTGTGGAAACCGTCCGGGGTTCCACGGTCAGAGAACAAATACATGACCTGGAGAATAGACTCGGGGTTTAGGGATAGATAATCCTTGACTCGTGTCAGAACGGATACAATCTAAGAATGAAATAGCGCACCCAAAACATGTCGGCGTCTTTCAGATGTGTTTGAGGATTCCGTTTCTGCGTGTGGATAAAATGGGGGAACTTGGCGCCATCCCTAATGAAGAAGACAGGCGTGTCATTGAATACCCAGTCCCAGTTGCCTTCATCGGTCCGGATCTTTGTGGAGAAACCACGGGGATCTCGTGCGGTGTCTGCACTGCCGAGTTCACCGCCGACGGTGGAGAAACGTACTGTAACGTTGGCTCGCGTTCCGGGGGATGAAAGAAATTTGCTCGACGTGATGTTGCTCATGTCATGCGTCACCTCGAAGTACCCGTGCGCACCTGCACCCTTAGCGTGGACCTAGAATCGAGTCAGTCATCGCAATATAACGTCGTACAAGCGGACTCACGACACGCTCTGGAATGCGCTCGCGGTCGAAGTGGGCAAGCAGATCGATCGAGGGGAAATCTAGCGGCAGATATTTGGTTGGCTCATGGAGACGTAGCAATGATCAGTATACTAACCTTGCAGTAACAGCGGCCCACTAGGACCTGCCCGCGACCAAGCATACGGCTGAGCTACGGGAGCGCCATTAGAAGCCGCAAAGGTCGTCTCAGAGACAGCTGCACGAGAAAGCAGAGGGAAGACCGCGCTGAGAATAAACAGGCCAGGACCAACCATCCCGAGAAGAATCGAGAGTGAGGGATGGAGAAAAACGCTATGTCCTTTATAGAGCGCAGCAAGTCACAACCCCTGCTTACTGCTACGGCTGTTTCCCGCCTTTCGTAATGGCATTCCTCATAGTAAGATTCTAAACTCATCAAGGAAGCGGGAGAAGCAGATGTTGCATATCGGGAAAGATACTATGACGATGATCCCGTTGGTACGGATGATCGATTGTTGACATTCGGAGGCCTCGAAACGACGATCCACGTGGGCTACTGAGCAGTGACTAAGGTTCGCCACGCATCACGTGTTCGTACCAAGCCTCCAAGCGGACTGCGCAGTCACCAAATCGAAGCAGGTTAACGGAGCATCAGAGGGTATCGACCAATGAGATGCTCGGTATTCGAAATCTCGCAATGCACTAGAACAATGTTCCTGTATGTTCGGTACCACATCCACGCCTCATTTCGTGTCGTGTTCATGCTCATTCTGATCTGTTCCCCAGGCAAACAGCGGTTCCGGGTTAATGAACGCATGTGGCTGGAGTATAATGGCAGTATGAAACGATGGTGAGATGTCAGATGAACGACAAGCGTCTACTTGCAGGATCGGAGCTACTTACCTGGTATACTCTTTGGTCGATCAGAACGGCGAAGTCGACCTTCAAGGGAGATTGAAAGACGAGAAGCTCAGGACTGTAGTACTCCGGCTTCTGTGATAATTGCCCTGATCAAACCCAGAGGCACAATCATATCAAGCATGAGTTCGCAATAGAGACCTACAGCAGGGACGCATTTCTGGAAAAAAGAATATCCATCTTCTTGGAGAAGCTGCGGAGTCATTAAAGTTGTGAAATGCCAAGTATGGATAACCGCAGGAGCTAGGCGCTTGAAGGTCCTCAGGAGCGCATATGACTGCATGTTATTAACCTAAAACAAAAGCCTAGCCGTCGGCAAAGCATCAACGCGACAAGGCAACCGTAACGTCAAAGGTACTAATTTTGAGTATCTTTCTCACGACGTGGCGGCGGTAACTCACTCTAGAGGAGGGCCAGAAAGATAGACGCCGAATATAATGAGTTGCCCATACATTCAAACAGTCGCGGCTTTGTTCGACATTGCAACGACCTGATAGGCAGATGTGTTAGCAATAGAAATATTCTCAGCGTCTAGAACAGGGGTACTCGCAACGCTGTTCTCCTGAGAAACGTCTCGGTGCTCGTCATATCACCGATATGATATGTTTAGCACGGAAGACATTCCATCTTGAAAAATAAACTGAATGGGTTCCGTTCATAGATCGCTGTCGCTGCTTTATAGATGCATTCCCGCAGCCTGCCATTCAGACGCGGTACGAAAATCATGCGATGATCACAAGCAATCGAGCTGTCAGAATGCCAGTTAGCGAGCCGCCAAAACCTTTCGGGTCTGAGATTGCATAGAGTAAAAAATAGGTAGGTTTCAAGTTAGCGCTTCAATCTTCAGTGGCTGTACCCATGCAAAGACATGGAAACCCGAGGTTGATGCGGCTCCGCAATGAAAGACCATAGCAATGAGTTCAATACAATGCATGGTGGTAAGAATACTTTCGTGTGATAGCCCTACATACTCAATTGAGTGGCAAAAACGTTTGATTCGGTTTGAACCGCTTCGCGGAGGTTTGCGAAGTGATGCTTACAGGCTGTTCCGATATCTAGATCTTCAGTTCTTGACATGGTGAGATGTCGCTGATGTAAAATTAGCACGCTGACTCAGATGTGAATTATCGTGGCGCTTACCGTCTGCGGCTTGAAGGTAGTGACGATAATGGAATCACCGTAGGACACTGTCACTGGCGTATCACGATTGGCAGGATTCGAACGATTTGTTACTTCTCTCGGGGATGTCGGAGACCAGAGTCTAGACAGCTGTGCTGCAAGGATGCCATCTTTTTTTTTAGACATAAAAAGCGTTCTGAGTACTGCTTTCTTATGATACGCCACTTATTCCCAGCATCTGGCGCACAAGCGCTTATTTCTGCCCAATCATATCGCCGACATTAGAGAGCAAGAAAGACAAACAGAACACAGACACTCAATCTCCTCCCTCATCACGTTTGACTCTTTCAGGGCCGCTGGGCTCATCGATTGTTTCAATCAGTCGAACCGGTAAGCGAGGTGGGGCGTTAAACTGCTAAACTTCGTAGAAAGGTGAGCATAACACAAAGACCTCTGGGGATAATTGGGCAGATAGTGTACAGCATAGCACAGGAATCTGATAACCTTTCTAGGGAGCGTGGATGGTCAAACGGCCTAGTTATAATCCTGACTGGAGGGGCCTTCGAATTTCGAATCTACCGCCAAGCGCATAGGACGGACAGTTACCTCCATGCCCCTCGGCATCTTGCAGTATGATAAACTTTCGGTGGAAGACTCCGACAGTTGCCGCATAGATCAAGACAGCTAAGAAAGATTAACATTTAAGGCACTTTTAGTGTGAAAAAGTACAAGAACTAACTAGATCAGACTCTTTTACCCAATTCAGAGGGGTAGACATGCCTTATCAGCTAGATAGTACAAATCTACACAGGGTATCGCGGAAGTTTGATCATCTCCGACCATGAAAAGCCGTTCGATGGAGCGACTAGTTCGGCTAGCTGCAAGGGACGACAAGGACATAGCGGTGGGTATACCGATCTAGGGCTCGAGGCGGTGATGTATCAAAACATCATATCCACCCCCGCATTCATGCGCCAATATCCATGCGGCTACAGTGGGGTAACACTGGATTCTGTGCCCCGACGGGGAAGGGCGAATAGTGCTGCCATCAGAAGACGGATTGACGGATATCAAATTTCGAGCAGATATTTCAGCTTTGATACCGCAGAGAGCACAGGCATATACTAGCAGCCTGTCAGAATAATCGACAATTCGGGCTGTCCGGTCGAGGATTAAGTTGACGAAGGATCGACAGATGCACGAAAAAGGTAACGCGTATTTTATAGCGTGGGAATTCTGGGATACGACGCGTTCTTTCTAATCCTAACAACGTCCTTCATGATAATCATACAGCGTACCGCTGCCAAGCGCGCCTTTCGTCTCTGCCAGGCTTCAAGTACGTTTCAGCTGCGTTATTCACGGATAAATACTTATATACATCTAGGTACCGTCGGAGATATTTGTGGGGTTCGAATTCCGACGCACAAAGCCACGCAAAAACTGAAAAAAGGGACACCTTCTGGCGCGAGAATTCTCTAATTTACTCACTGAAGGACCGAAGATTATTGTCTGAAACTTGCAGACAACAGACGAAGGACGAGGTACGGATATCTTCAGCTGGACGGATCAACGAGGACACAGTCCTGCAGCCCCACTCTGATGGCTGTCTTTGTGTAACAGCCAAAGCCGGTGATTCAAGCCTTCAGTCGGACTTGCATACATCCGCTCGCCTCATTTCCTTTTTTAAATCTTCATCTAATAAAGAGCTTATGTCCTCGCTTCTGGAACCTCCACTATTGCGCCCTTAGACATGGCCTCTACCACCCTTTGTATTGACGTTCCAGTCTTTGGTGGGCAAGGCACTGCTGCTGCCAACTCCTCTCAGGCGCGCCAGCAGGCACTCCTCGACGCCTCTTCTCCTTCAGGCTCCCTTCTCCTCGCTGCTTGCCACGCTACCCTTCACGCAGAATTGGAGACGCTCTCTTCGACAGAGCTGTCACAAGTTAACGTCGACCTGTCAGACTTCCAGACCAAAGAGTCCCTCCTTACTCTACCAACCGAACGGTATCTTCATAATGCAGTCATTTCCGGAACCACGCTCTTCCTCTTGCAGACGCTGCGCTACCTGGCGTACATTGACGCTTCGGTCGCTTCCAATGGGTCTCTCACTCCGTTCAGTGATGTTCTGAAACCCAACTCTGTCCACGGTGTTGGCATCCTCGGCTTTTCGTCAGGGATATTGCCCGCGGCTGTCGTCGCTACTTCATTCTCAAGCGTTTCTTTCCTCTCCCACGCCGTAGAGGCGTACCGCCTGGCTGTATGGATTGGTGTACGTGCCCAAATTTTCCGTGCCACGACACTTTCGGGCTCGTTCCCTGAAGCTGTCCACTCATCTCCTTGGAGTCTTGTGTTCCTTGGATTGAATAAGGAAGATGCAGAGGTGGCAATTTCGGATTTTGCAAAGGTCAGGCTTTTACACCATTCGTCATCTCCGTTACTCACCGTTCAAGCAGACCATCACCGAGCCGTCCCCTCTTTATGTCACCGCAACGATGGATGCCAGTTCTGTCACTATTTCAGGCCGTCCTGATGCTCTCTCCGCCTTTTCGGACCATGTTACAGCACACTTCTCAGCAGCTAGCATTGTTGTGCATAAGACAACACTCGACACCTTGTACCATGCGCCACTTCATGTGGCGGGAGCACGGGAAGAGATCCTCAACGACGTTATTCGGAGGGGCATTCAATTCCCGCAAATCGCGGATATCCATGTTCCCTTCCGCTCCACTTTCACCGGTGAGGCATTGAAGAAGGACACCACTGGGTCACTTGTTGAGCTCGTTGTGGATATGGTCATTGCTCAACCTGTCAACTGGGATCTGGTGACTTCCGGCGTTTTCAAGGACCTTCCCGATGACGCGTCCGTGCGCCTGCTTAACGTCGGGCCTGGAACGGGCCTCTGTCGCGGTCTTGAAAGGGCCTTATGCAAAGAGCGCGTAAAATTGCTTGATCTTACGGCGTTGGACGCGAAAAACGCGCGTCAATCGAAAGGCAAGCAGGAAGCTATTGCTATCGTTGGAATGGCGGTCAACATGCCTGGAGCACCGAACGTCTCTAAGCTCTGGGAAGTGTTGGAGCAAGGTATCAACACTATCAGCGAGGTACTTAAACTTTGTTTCCATTTTCATCTCCATTCGCTGACATCTGGATGATATTTTAAGGTTCCTGAGAACCGTTTCAAAGTATCGGACTACAATGAGGCCAAGAACCCCAAGCGGCAAATGAAGGCCCACACCGGCAACTTCATCGAAGGTGCCGATGAATTCGATAACCGCTTCTTCAAGATCAGTCCCAGGGAGGCGAAGAGCATGGATCCTCAGCAGCGGGTCTTGCTTCATACCACTTACGAGGCTCTAGAAGATGCGGGTTATGTTCCGAACGCGACTCCTTCATTCAATCCGGATACTTTCGGATGTTACATCGGTGTAGCCACCCACGACTACTTACAGAATTTACGCGACGACATTGACGTGTATTATAGCACCGGTGAGCTCAAGCTTGTTTGTGGTTCCTGTGCCATCATTTGCTTACTCTTCGTGAATAGGCACATTGAAGGCATTCTTAAGTGGACGTCTGTCTTATTCAATGCAGCTCAGCGGTCCCTCTATCGTCGTAGATACCGCATGCTCATCTTCTGGTGTCGCCGTATATCAAGGAGCGCGTGCTCTTATGAACGGGGACTGCAACGCGGCTATTGTTGGCGGTGTTAATGTGATCGCCAGCCCAGACGTGCGTCGCTCTTCTCTTTGTTCTATACTTTAACTCATTTTTTCTGGTTCTAGATGTTCTTGGGACTGGATCGCGGTCATTTCTTGAGTCCAACTGGACAGTGCAAGGCATTCGACGCATCTGCCGACGGGTATTCCCGAAGCGAAGGGTGTGGAATATTCGTCTTGAAGCGCCTCTCTGATGCTATCGCCGAGGATGATAAGATTTGGGGTGTGATTCGAGGTGTCGAAGTCAACCAAAGCGGCTTGGCCCATTCGATCACCCATCCTCACGCTCCCACCCAGATCACACTTTTCAAACAGCTTTTGGAGAATACTGGTGTCGACGCAAACCGGATTAATGTCATCGAAGCTCATGGAACGGGAACTCAAGCTGGTGATCCCAACGAGCTCGAGAGCATCCGAGGTGTATTCGCGCAGAAGCGTGGCGCAAAGAATCCGTTACATATTACATCTGTGAAAGCGAATATTGGACATCTAGAGGCGGCTTCTGGCGCTGCAGGGCTCGCGAAAATACTTCTCATGATGGCGCACCGAACGATTCCCCGCCTTATCTCCCTTCACGACCTCAACCCACGCATTGCTCCATTAGATGCCGACAACACCATCATCGACAGGGCCCATGCTGCATGGGAGCCTTCTCCCGGCGGTCAGACACGAATGGCGCTCTTGAATAACTTTGGTGCCGCAGGTTCGAACACAGCTACATTGGTGGAGGAGTTTGCTCGTCCTTCGCCCGCTCAAGTCGAAGCTATTCCTCTTGTTTTCGGTTTGTCTGCAAAGACTGACATCGCCTTGGAGAAGCTCCGCGCAAAATATATCAGCTGGCTCCAGAGTCCAGAGAGCGCGGACGAGAGATTAGTGGACATTGCTTACACGTCCACGAGTCGTCGCCAGCTGTATGAGCATCGCACAGCGGTTGCTGCGTCTACGAGGGAGGAGCTTATTGAGAAATTGCAGAAAGCCAAGTCTGTTCAATCTCCCAGCCAAGATGGAAAAGCAGTTTTCGTGTTCTCCGGCCAAGGTGCTCAGTACCTGGAGATGGGGCGTACCCTTTACGATTCATCACCGATCTTCAAATCTCATATCGACGAATGCCATACATTCCTTACTGCATCCGGATTTTGCGGTGTATTGCCTATCATTGCTCCCGGACCTGACGGTACGGGTCTGGCGGAGACGGAAGAATTCGAAGCGTATCAAGCAGCTATTTTCGCGTTGGAGTATGCTCTTGCGAAACTGTGGATGTCGTGGGGCGTGAAACCAACAGCTGTGGTTGGTCACAGGTATGTTCAATTCCGTCTCCGGGTTTCGCCGTGCTAATGCTGTTACAGTCTCGGGGAATACGCAGCGCTCGTCATTGCCAATGTCCTATCATTGTGGGGTGCTCTGACTATCATTGCCCATCGTGTGCGTCTTATGGTGACAAAATGCGCCGTCTCATCGACCAGCATGATTGCCGTCAATCTGGCGCAATCATTGCTTCAGGACATTTTGAAAGCAGTCGCCTTCGACAAGTTGAGCATTTCGTGCTTCAACAGTCCCGTTGATTGCGTCGTATCTGGGCCATTGGAACAGCTTCGCGCATTGAAGGAGCACTTGGATGCTGAAGTCCACTGCAAGAACGTTCTTCTAACTGTGCCGTTTGGATACCATAGCATCGCGATGGCGCCCATCCTTGCCGATCTTGACGCAGTCGCCTTGAACGTGACCCTGAGGGCTCCAACGATCCCTATCATCTCCAATGTCCATGGTGATGTCGTGCACCCTGGTGATGCTTCCGTCTTCGACGCCCAGTATTTCTCCAGACATTGTGCCGAGCCAGTCCAGTTCGATCGCGGGATTCACGCGTTGATGGCGTTACCCGAATGCTCCAAGATTGATGCGTGGTTGGAAATTGGACCCCACACGACATGCCTCCCAATGATCAAGGCTATCACGGCGCCCCTTGGCGCGCCTCTACTTCTTGGTTCGATCCGGAAGCAGCAGGACCCTTGGTCAACGCTCACTGCGACTCTTGCTCAGCTCTACCAGGCGAATGTGCCCGTTTCATGGCGAAAGACGTTCTCTCATGTACCAGATGTATCGTGCATCAGTCTCCCCTCGTACCCCTTTGCGCCGTCGAAGTTTTGGGTGACTTTCAAGGAGGCAACGGCTGTCGAGAAAGGTTCTCAAGTGGAGGTTCCTGCGAAAAAATCAATCTCCAATTCTGCCCTCCTGCATGAATGGATCCAGGAGCCGTCTCCAGCGAACGGGTTTACCTCCATCTTTGAGACGCCCATCAGCATGCTGGCTGGTTCGATTACAGGGCATCGAGTTGCAGGCATAGCATTGTGTCCTGCCTCCGTGTACTTGGAGCAGTTGTATGCTGGGATCGATTTGACTCGCAACCATCTAGGCGCTCAATCTGATGATAAGCACGCTATCCTCCGGGCTATCAAGTTCATGCACGGTTTGGTATACGATGAGTCTGTTGCGCGTGTTGTTGTAACGGTGATCACTTTGAGCGGAGAATCCGGCTCTTTCAGCGTCAGCTCGCGAGTAGAAGGTTCGAATGAGCAGACTTCGCATGCCCACGGCGAGTTCCGTCTCCAGCCTACGGCCACTACCCTCACCAAGTTCTCTCGTGCGCTTCCGACCATCAACCGCCACATTACTGCGGTCACGAAGCCTGGCATGCAGCAGGAAACCTTCTCGACGCGGACCGTGTACGATGGATTGTTCCAACGTGTGGTTGACTATTCTAAAGAATACCATACTATGCAGTCCCTGACGATCGATGCTAGCCACATGGAAGGATGTGCGCAAGTTCGCCTTCCCCGTGATCACGACAAAGGACCATACGTCGTCCACCCGGTGTTCATGGATACTTTGCTCCACGTTGCAGGTTTCGTGGCGAATATGCAGGGTGAACGGAATGACGCGTTTATTTGCACCGAAGTCGGCTCTGTGAAGGTCATTCCTGAATTTGTTGATACGAATGCGGAATATGTTTGTTTACTGCAGCAATGTGTGGGTGGAGAACGAGGGGGCAATTCTCGCAGAGGCGTGGGCATGCCAGAAGGGAGAACCTTCTCGTGTTGTGGCTTGTATGAAAGGTATGCAGTTCCGCCGGCTTAAGCTCAACGCGTTTTCGCGCCTCCTTGCCAGAGCTGCGGGAAAGCCTGTTCAGTCATCCGTCCCTAAACCCTCTCTCAAGCCTGCCGCCCCTGCTACTGTTCGCCGTCCTACTGTCCACCATCATCGTTCATCTGATCCCGAGGCGCCCAATGTTGAATCCACAGTGCTCACCATCGTGGCTGAGACTTGCGACGTCAGCCCTTCCTCAGTTTCCACTACCACGGATCTCGAGGCCATCGGTGTTGATTCTCTCATGTCCATCGAAATCTTTGCACGGCTCCAACAATCTTTCGCAGAGTACAACCTTTCCGCTCATTCTCTGACTTCTTGCCGAACGACAGGGGACATCATTCGTGAAGTTACAGCTAACAGACCAGCGAATGCCACGAGTATCCCGTCGTCTCCTACTCTTCGTGCCACGACTAGTGCCCCCTCATCACCGGCGACGTTGTTTTCGGCAGACGATCAACTCCCGGAGCCCACCCAGCTGTCCGTTGATGATGAGCCCGACATCAAGAGCGTTCTTGCCACGGTTTTGGACATTGGTGTCGATGACATTCAGGATGACACTGACTTCGAGCATCTCGGTTTGGATTCGCTGACCTCGATCGAAGCCCTTCATTCGCTGAAGAGTGAGTTAGGGCTAGATCTACCAAGCGACTTTTTCACAACCTGTAATACGGTCCGTTCTGTCCAAGACCATCTACGGCGACATCGTCAGGCAGCAAAGAAGGTGGTAGCGAATATTTCAGCGTCGAAGAGACTGGAAGGCGATAATGCCAGTTACGTCTCATCTCGTTAAAAGTCTACGACTCGAATCCCTTCCGTCCACTATCCAAACCCATCCTGGCACCGACGCCCTTCCTCTTTTCTTGATCCACGATGGTAGCGGTTTAGTCAACTACTACTCTCGCCTTCAGCCGTTGGCTCGGTCTATCCACGGGATTCACAATCCCCACTTCATTTCATCGCAGCCTTGGGAGAACGTGGTCGAAATGTCCCAGGCGTACGCCAAGGTCATTTCTCAGGTATCAAAGGGACCGCTCCTGCTCGGAGGTAAGCTTTTTCCTCTTTTCGTTGACTATAGTCTTATTTATTCTTCACAGGATGGTCGTTTGGTGGTTGTAGCCGCCTACGAAAACCGCTCTCCAACTCCAGAAGCAAGGCATCACAGTGAAAGGGATCCTTCTCGTCGACTCTTCCCAA
Organism: Armillaria luteobubalina; assembly: GCA_030435615.1. Classification (NCBI taxonomy): domain Eukaryota; kingdom Fungi; phylum Basidiomycota; class Agaricomycetes; order Agaricales; family Physalacriaceae; genus Armillaria; species Armillaria luteobubalina. The sequence goes on from JAUEPU010000127.1 coordinate 140,598, forward strand.
CCCTATCAACCACGTCCCTCTTTCCAAATCGCTGATCGCCGCCGCGGTGCAACTGGATTCTCGGAGCAGCGCTTCTGAAGTCGGCCCAGCTCGTCAAGAAGCAGTTCGCCATGAATGCTGCGATGCTTAAGGACTACGATCCCCGCGCGACGCACGGTGTCTGCCCTCCTGTGGTCCTGCTCCGATCAAGTGAAGGCTTCAACCCAGAAGGCGTCGCCGACGTTCCGAAATGGCTTGCTGACCGAAGTGACGCGAAGAATGCCACCACGGGTTGGGATACACTCACTCCTTCTCCCGTGAAAGTGTTCGATATTCCTGGGAACCACTTCCAGCCGTTTACCACTGCTAATGTGAGCTTCCTTTGATTGTCGCTGTTACTCTTACTGATTGTTTCATCGACAGATTGCTTCTGTCTCGTCCAAAATGGCTGATGCTTGTCGATACTTGGAGGGTGTATGAGGATTAATGGGCATTGTTGTATGTATTCTTAGATTGGTTATTAGATGTTAGAATTCTGTACATGTTATTTTATGCCATTTTATTTCAATCAGACAAATATTTAGTTTGTTTCAATCTTTCTTTTACTCGCACTGAAGACCCTGACTCGATTTAAAGCAATCAGCTCGACCATTAACCATCCATCATTATCCCTCTTTAACAAACATGCTGAGAGCTCCTGCGACCTTGTCTTCAACAGAATATACGTTTTATCTTCAGCAAGTAGTACATAAGGACCAAAGATATTCAACGTTCCAACCATCCTACCTTGTATTCTAGACGCGAGCTGAATAGGTGGATGACTATATCTGGGTCTAAGACAGGCCATCGTTAGCCTGGAGTGAGTGCGGCAGGGTATGAATGCCGTACAGAGCGAGCGAAAGGGATCATACCAGACTGGTTCTGAAATAAATCCTATCAGCGAACTTGCTAAAATTTATGGTGTAGGGTTGCCGCTTGGGACGGTTCAAGCAATAGAAGATGTAATCGAGACTCACTGTTATGAGCAACGGTACCCACCCCGACAGCCACGGAAACTGAATTCTCGCTCAATAACAGTGCTAAGACAGCTGTTAGATACCTGTCCCCGGAGCATGGTCCATTTTTTACGCAGGAAGATCATGGCTTCGCGAATGAGCGATATTGGGTTTGGTCTGGGGAGGACGAGAGGAAAGTTATGACGGCACTCAAGGCTGTTAAAGATGAATACGGAGAGATTGGGCTGCTAGTTGCACGATAGTTGGCAAGGAAAAAGGTCAGCAGATACATCACGCTTGTTTCATAGACCATCGCTAACACCCTTCTAGTTTGCAAAATGTACTTGTGGCCTGACCCATGTGGATTGTGGCAAACTTCACGAAGACGGCACCATGTTGTGGGATGAATCATGACATTTTGCGTGGTCTATTGACAAATCAATCGCTTGAACCATGAAATTTGAATGTACACGAATTTGCAACACCCCCTCATAGTAGCTTTTCAAGGGCAACGGCGTACAAAAGCTTGGACATTTCTTTGGATGTTTGGGTACCGTACGGAATAACATACCGAGAAATAGAACTGAACGTCCGCCGTCGACAAAATATCGAACTTATGAATAAATCATAATATCGTGACTTCAAAAATATTGTCTCTTGAGATTATCTCCAACTTAAAACGAGTTGTGCGCAAGAGGCCGAGGCTATACTGTCCATATTTTACAAAAAGTCCCTATAACTATAGGGAAATCAAATTCTACATATCCTTCAGAACCCTACAGGATAGGTATCCTCTTGCTGGCCCCAGGCCTACCAGCATGACCAGGGCAGGATGTCATCACACCCTTCCCTTTGATGGCTGTTGCACTGCCACCCTCTCATCTGCTCACTGTCAGGGTTCCCCGCCCTCCCTCCCACTGTTGCGCACTTGTTTCCTTTTTGGGAAATTTGCTTCCTATGCCTCCAGAATACTTGTGGGCCTTATTCCCGCCCTCCCGCTTACTGTTTAGGTCCGAAATTAGAGATATAGGGTCTTCTAAAAATATATAATGGGTTAGTAAGCTGGCCCGGCCCCTCCCACGCCTCTGGATGCTGGATTCGGAATGGGGAGACTGGATGTAGTGTGGCAGTGCAGCCAATTGATGGGATCAGCCATCAATATCAGTCCATTTTTAGAAATACTTCGGATTGGAATGGTTTCTGGGCACTGGATGGGCCACAGGATGGTACTAGGATATGCATAAATATAAATAACCTTGGATTTAGTCCTCCGGTGATGTATGGGAGCCACAGAGA